>JAVCKZ010110126.1:7158-23324 GCA_034780755.1 Lepetodrilus elevatus | reverse complement strand
AGAGATAGAGAGAGAGTGAGAGTGAGAGTGAGAGTGAGAGTGAGAGTGAGAGAGGGAGGGGGAGGGGGAGAGAGAGGGAAAGAGTGAGAGAGAGAGAGAGAGAGAGAGAGAGAGAGAGAGAGAGAGAGAGAGCACACTTCAATATTATTTGTTCAGTATTTTTTATTGAAAAATATAATTGTTTCTGAAAACCTCATTTTATCTTTAAGTGGAAACTGCCGTATTTTGTTGAAATGAATAACAATGGAGTAGTGTTGTTATCCTCTAATAGAGGTATTGATTATTCACATCTTTTGTGAATTGTCACCATTGTCTGTTGTGACATATTTACGTGTCACCTTTGTCGATGATGACAAGCACATGTTGCTTTTGTCTATTGCATCATTTCACCATTTCCATTTGTATGCAGATGTCTGCTTAATGGAAATCTCATATTCTGATAGATCACTGAAACCAGTCACAGAATCTTCTGATCCCATTGGTAAAGTTATTCTAGAAACATAATTATAATGTTACAACCAGGTAGAAAATGTTGACCAGTATATATAATAAATATTGTTTAAAACATATTTTATTTACAAAGAAAATAATTTGATGGAAGTTATTCTGGCTGAATAAACCTTCCCATGATATGAATAAGTGGATATGTTCTATAAAGAAGCACATTAAATGATTTAACCTTTTTTCTACCAAGGGCAACTACAAATGCTCTGTATAGAGTAGTTATTGAGGTTAAAGTCAGCAGATATAATACAAAATGTTTATGCATTTCTCTTGCAACTAATTGTGATATATAGTAATAATAATAATAATAATATTAGTAATAATAATAATATTAGTATTATAATAATAATACTAATGATGATAATGCAACCTATAATAAGAGTAATAATAATGCCACCTATAATAATAATAAATTACTATGTAAATAATTAATATTTAATAATAATAATAATTAAAAATAATAGAATAATAATAATGATATTATATAAAAAGCTCAATATTTTGAGGAAATCAAGCCAATATCAACAATGTAAGGCATAGCAACAACTAGAACAGTCAACAGCTGTATACACAAACATGTGCAACATATTGCAGAGTATCGAGATATTAATATGTAAATATGAACGTATGTTATTGATCAAGGGAGGTAATGTGAGAAGAGACCGATTGGAAAATGGTAAGGTGACAGCTACGCAGTTAAGTGCTTGGCAATATCATGTATTATACACCTGATATTAGCACCAACGTTTAGTTGGTCTGTGATCGTAGGATAGACATCATAAAGTACAACAGGGGTCCATGGCTAGATCATGTTATTTATTTTAAGTTTGTACTTTTAAATGAGAGAATTATATAGTACATCTTGCAAATAGATTGAATTCATGGTGGAAATAAGATATTTGTATGATGGAAAACAATAAATTAATGGTTTAATATAAACATATTTCATTGCTGAAACAAAAGGAATGACACAAAAGTCAATTCAATTTGTATAAGTGCCGCTCCTGACTCATTCTCTGTAACTTTGGACACTGAGCAGTTGTTGTCGATTGTCCCTCGGTAATAGCCAAGTCTTCCACTTCAGACGCACGTGTCAGTAAATGCTATTTTCTTTCGCACAGACATTCAGGGTGATATATAATTATGTAATTGTTTGCCACGTAACAAAATTAAACTCACCTGACGCAAAAAACGACTACCGTAGTCCTGTAAATGATGCCCCGTAAATGATTATCGTACTGCAACCATTAAACATAATGATCAATTTCTGGGTCTCATTAATAGTTCTGGTTGTTCTATATATTTTTAAATGATACAATCTCTTAGTATCCGATAATATTTATGCCCACAATGAAAATCTAATACTGAGGACATAGTAATGAATACAGTTGTTGACTCGTAAATGATAATGAACAAATTACGGTGGCTAAAAAACATTACACCCTCAAATGCAAAATTTATATTAACATTATTGATTATTTTTATTGTTATTACAAATATATAAGTTATGTTGTGTATATAATAATTACATAATAATTAATATATATGGCTGTTTATGTGTTTAAAAAGTCGATGACATACCATTTTTACCATATTAGACATGTAAAGGGGTGTGCAAAAAAAAGAATGTACACATGAAACCCAACAATCTATATACCATTCTACTTGTTATGAATACATCTGTATGGAAAATACAAAACTACTTAATTTTTTCTCTCTCTGCATCTCTTTCTCCTTCTCCTCTCTCTCCCCTCTCTCTCTCTCACTCTCTCCTTCTCTGTCTTTCTATTTCTCTCTTTATATCTCTCCTTCTTTCCTCTGTCTCCCCCTCTCTCTTTCTCTCTCTCTTTCTCTCTCTCTTTCACACCCACACACACCATTGTTTGTCTACCACCCAACACCACCCCATCAGTCAATACCACAAAGCATCATATACAACACATTACACCCATTGGTTCCAACTCATGTTTACCTGTGCACCAGATGCTCTCTGGACACGACTAATGGCTAGCACCGTCAACAACGGAACAGAACACCGACAGAACAGCCAGTACCGTACACCATGTTTACCATTACCTGGACCAAACACATTCACTGCTTATATTTCTTGCTACACTTGAAACCATCTAATGTCTCGGTATTCCGGCATACCCAGAATAAACATATACTTCCACTTATCACCTAATCCATGCAGCCCCAAAATAAACCAGCATATTTCTAACGCAGTGTGGGGCAACATTAGTATACATATATGTGGCAATTTTCACAGCATATTCTATTTTTAACATACTGTTACAGTAATTTCGGCAGTTTCTAGGTATGTTTCGCTGGATGGTTGAAATGAATAGGGTTTAGATGTTTACAGATTTATGGTGGAATCTTGGAGGTTCTTGTTATTTCAGCGATGGTTGCTCCCCGAGTTATCAGCAGTCTGTGTGGTATATTTTGGACTTCTCAGGTCGAAAATCGAGGGTAGTCCGATGAGGTCTTTGATGTTCTATATGTTATCAAGTTACAACAGTTCATGGGAGACCTCTTTGGACTTTGATGTTGGCTAGATCTAAGTAAATATTAATAATAACCAAAACAAATCAAAAAAAATAAAAAATAATATATATTAAATAAAATACAATACATGCTAGAATACTTTAACATAAAGGATGTTGGCTAGATCTAAGTAAATATTAATAATAACAAAAAATTAAATTAACTAAATAAAATAATATATTATATGAAATAAAATAAAATAAAATACATGATAGAATACTTTAACATAAAGGATGTTAACTAGGTATAAGTAAAGTAAAATAAATAAAATATGTAGATACATGATAAAATACATTGACAAATTGTCATTGTATACATACTACCTGGTACTATTAAACATATTGTATAAGATATTATATAAGGACAAAAGTACACTGTGTTCCATGTTTTATCTGTTATTAATACATTCACGTCATTAGTTATGCTTATCACTGTTGCATATTGAAGTAATATAACATAACATTTTCTTGGTGTAAGAATAGCATCCTCTACAGTATTAGAAATGTCGAGTAATATCTCAGCTGAATAGTCACTCTCAGCCATCAGCAGGACAAGACAATACCAAATGACAAACAAGCGGAACCAATAGTCTTCTGTTCTTGAAAATAAATTGCTGCAAGCTCCAACAAACAAAGCCATCAACAATTCCAAGCCCATGACCTTCCGTGAACCTTGACCAATAACTGCAATCAAGTAATGAGATTTACGCGCAGACACTGATTGACTGCTTGTAATTCTAAATTCCATTTGGGATTTGGCAAATTCTAACTGATGGATGGGAGTTTGTAATCCTAGGTCCAGATAGGAACGCCTCTGCCTTCTACTTGTTATAGGTACCGTACAATGGTGCTGGTACCGTGTAGTATAGACTGGTAGTATAGCGTGTACGGACAGTTCTCTGCATGTGTGCTATACTGGGATAAATGGAAGGTCGGGTACCACTTTGAATCCCAAATATGAACCTAATTACTAGAAGCTACGATATAGGTGAATGAATCTTCAAAGTGGCTCTAAATCCCAATTAAAAATATATATTATTAATAAAAGTATGTAATAGTATCTCACTGGTGTTGAAATAGATAGACTGTAACAGTATGTTTTAATAAATGTTCAATTTATAACTTTGACATGGGTGTTGTATCCGAATCCGTGGTGCATCAAAGGGCGTTATATCGAGGGAGCACTGTACTAGTACTACACACATAGCACACATTGGCAGTGTACACACTCTGGTAATATATGAACATGATATGGTGTCATCAATTGCAGGAAAACTAATTGGCCAATAACCAACATATTTGTACATAACTAACACATCACTGCTCAACCATAAGAGCAAGTAAACTGAGGTATGAATAACAAATACTTCCTGGATCATCTTACAGTTATACTCATTAAGGGCCAGTAGCATTTTTGGACTTGCACATTTAGCTGTATATTATTTCACCAATGAAGAATTTCAAGATTTCTACAGGCTCCAGGTACTCTTCAACAACTTGTAGATACATTGGAAGTAGAACGGCACCAGATTCCTCAAGACAAGTTTAGAAATTTGGTAGAAGCTTCCCCATTAAGTATCAGTTTCATAGCGCCATGAGCAAGCATTATGCATGGATTTAGTGCATTATAAATATGTATTATTATTATTATTATTATTATTATTATTATTATATTATTATTATTATCTATTGGTCCTTTTATTATTTTGTTGAGCATACCATGTCAAAAGTCCTGAGCCAGTGGAAGTATCCTACTTCATATTTTTTTAGTGGAATTATGCTGTGATGTGTCTTAAGTTTGTGTATGTGTGTGAATAGAAACGGATTATACCATGTCGTAGTCTTAAGCCCAGTAGAAGTATCAAATTCAGGTTTTATATTATTTTTTTTAGTAGAATTATGCTGTGATGTGTCTTAAGTTTGTGTATGTGTGTTAACAGCAATGGATCATACCATGTCGTAGTCTTAAGCCCAATAGAAGTATCAAATTCAGGTTTGATATTATTTTTTTTTAGTGGAATTATGCTGTGATGTATCTTAAGTTTGTGTATGTGTGTGAATAGCAATGGATCATACCATGTTGTAGTCTTAAGCCCAGTAGAAGTATCATGCTCATGTTTAGTTAGAGAGCCATTGGCATGTTTGCAGATTGGGTAAAAAAGGTTTACAAGGCAATATAATAATGGTACTCCACATTCCTTCATGATGGAGGAGGTCACCTGAAAACTGACATTTTAACCCTTTCCATGGTGGAGGTAACCAGAGATTTCCTGTGTGGAAGTACTTCTGGTTATAAGTTAAGTTACATGACATCAGTTACATGATTTATATAGTGCCATTATCCAGAAAATGTGTGCTCAAAGGCACTTAGTCATATGTTCGCTTTAACTGTTTTGAGATGGATCTTAAAAGCTGACAAGTTGGAGATGTCCCGGATATTATTGGGACAGGAATTCCATGTTATTTTTTAGTGTAGCTGGAACACTATCCAGAACCTAAAATACATGTGATTGGAGGTGAACTAATCACCACCTATAGAGAAGATGCCCCTCGTGCCATTAAAATTAATAATAATAATTATTATTATTATAGTGCTAATAATAATAATCAAATAAATCTAAATTAATTAATATACAAAAATAATATATTATAATAATATATTTAATAATTAATAATAATAATAATAATAATAATAACAACAACACATTACTAAAAGAAATGTGGTTTTTTTAAATGATTATAATAATAATGAAAATAAAAATACATAACATTAATGGGATTTCAACTCGATTTCAAGTCCTACACCCTGTGTTATCTCAGCTTTTATCTACGTACTATTAGCAGTGTAGATGCAAGATACGGATCCTAAAGCAAGTATACACACCAGATCAACTCGATACCATCCTCGCCTGGTTTACTACATGCCAATGTGTTCCAGGAATACTACAAGGAATAATAGACACACTGACAGTTCTGTGACTGGCTGGAGACACCCAGGAATCTCAGAGCCATTGGCGCCAATGATATAGTTCTTGACTTGCCCAACATGGTTAGCTATACTGACATACCTGAACAGTGCATTTGTAGACGGCGGGATAATAGTCATGAAGTGTATAGACTGATAATTGGAGTTGCATAGATGGATGTTGGAGGTATATGACTGGTGTTGGAGGTTACCATACATAGACTGGTGTTTTGGAGCTTCATAGATTGAGCCAACTTTGGAGGGATTCAGTTTGGATTCATGGTATGTGATAACCTTTCATTCATTAGTATGTGTTAGAACCTGTATGTACACAATCAGCATTGAATATTGCATTGAGAACATTAGAGAGAGAGAGAGAGAGAGAGAGAGAGAGAGAGAGAGAGAGAGAGAGAGAGAGAGAGAGAGAGAGAGAGAGAGAGAGACAGAGAGAGATGAGAGAGAGAGAGAGACAGAAAGAGACAGAGAGAGAGAGGGAAAGAGAGCCAGCCAGACAAAGATACAGAAATATACAGTTGAGAAGGATACTAAAAACATATACCGTAGATATGAAGAGAAAAGGGGAAAAAAACATGACAGAAAACATATGCACTTTCATTCCAATTTTATTATATTTATCCCTGGAACACAACACCTTTTAACCATGGTAAAAATAACCTCATCATACCACACACACAGATGCTGAATGTTATATACTAATACACCAATAGTATTCAGAAAACAATTATGGAGAATTCCCCTGATGCAGTCTGTTTGGGCTACAATGTGTTATTTATAAGTTCTGTAAACAGTGCCAGTCTGGTGCTGGTTATAGTGAGTATCTATAACCGTTGAATGATGTGGATATACAATCTTGTTCTGCACTCAGTCACCACTGTGATGATGTATAAATAGTCCTCACACCTTACTGTGTACCTAGGTCTATGTATATCAGCTGTACGTGTCTGCAGATTCTGGTACGACCATCTACAGAGTTTGATACTGTGATAGTGGGAGTACGGTAGACACTGTTATAAGAGAGTTACAAGAGGACCGTATCTGACACTTTGCCTAGGTCTATGTATCAGCTGTATGTGTCTGCGTATTCTGTTATGACCCTCTTCAGAGTCTGTTGCTGTGATAGTGGGACTATGTAGACAATGTTACAAGATTTACAAGAGGACCATATCTGACTTTACCTAGGTCTATGTATCAGCTGTATGTGTGTGCAGATTCTGGTACGTTCCTCTTCAGTGGTTGATACTGTGATAGTGTGAGTACAGTAGACACTATAGACACCGTTACAAGAGAATTACAAGAGGACTGTATGTGACACTTTGGCAGCTATAAGTGCAGTGTTAATGGCATAATGCACTCTGATGTAGCAAACCATGGCATTGATGAATGGATTTGAAAGTCTATCTAGATCTACATGTCCACCAAATGTTGATTAAAACATTGATTCAAAATCTTGAAATTGCAAAGAATAATGTGTTTTTGTTGTAATTTTTTATTTTTATTTTTGTTTGTACTGTAATACATTATTCTGAGGACATGTGCAAATTCTACTTATATCCACCAAATCACATGTTGATTCATAATTGATTCAAAATCTTGGCAAAGAACGATGTGTTTTTGTTGGAATATTAAATGTGGGATTTTTTTGTAATACATTATTTTGAGGACATGTGCAAATTCTACTTATATCCACCAAATGTTGATTCAAAATTGATTCAAAATCTTGGCATTGCAAAGAACAATTGTAATGCATTATTTTGAGGTTCCACAGATTGATTGTACATTTATTTATTATTGTAATTGTTCAACCGTAACATACTTGTAATGGTAATGTGCTGTAGATAAATACTTTGAAACAGATCAATGAGAAGGCCTTTCATTGTTTATTGGTATGAGAGAAAAGCGGGGACTCATTTAGAATAAGTGATGTGGTGCTCCAAACATACTGGTAGTAATGGAGCGTAGATGCATTTGTACTCTACAATGTTGTGTTATTATGGAGCGGTATTTAAGCTGTGCAATGTTGTGCTGTCTATAATTATGAAGAAGTGTTAGTACTCCATAGGATGAACTCTGTACCATATGGCAATGCAGATATCCTCCTTGGTTTGCCTTTACCAGCCTGTGCTTGCAGGTCTACTGCAACATTCAGCGATACAGATGTTGTAGGTTTCTTCCTGCCCTAAACTGGAAAGTTGTGATATAAGTGAAATAATCTTGAAAGTGGCTCTGAACCCCAATTCCAAAATAAATAGTACTCCATAACTGTATGCTGTACCTAGGTGCTTGAAGAACGTTAATTGATATTGTCTTCAAGGACAGTTCTATCTATTATACAGGACTTGCAAGCTTGTACCTGAAGATCTATGTTTGACAATCCCAGGAAGGAGGGGAGATGGAGGTGGGGGGAGGGGAGATGGAGGTGGGGGGAGGGGAGATGGAGGTGGGGGAAGGGGAGAGTGTCGTGACATGCAACTTCTTGTTCCAATTAAGACGTAGATAGCTGTCATGTATACTGCACGAGACTCAGTATACACATGTAGATGTTCGTTCCATCCCAGAGAAGTAGAGTGCTCCCTCGATATAACGCCCTTTGATGCACTGCGGATTCAGATACAATGCGGGGTCCAACGTGGACCCCATTTAAAAAATAAAATAAAATAAAAAATAAAAATTTCCAAAAGATTTTTTCTTTTTTCTTCTCCATTTATATTTGTTGATATAACGCGGGTGGCATGTCATGGAGCCCAACTTCAGCGTTATATCGAGGGAGCACTGTAATGATAGGTCATGATGTTCAGGGTATCCATTCACAAATTAAGCTCCCTTATCCCTTAGAGCGACTACAGTATGACACTTTTGTGAAACGTAGACCTAGATCTTTAACATTTTCAAGTTTAAAAGGCCTGTGTTTCATTAGTCAGATATAGTCATCAAGGTTTAAACAGTGGCTTTGTATATCACTGAATAATTCTATTAGTTTCTGTATCAGCCCACCAGAGGGAGCTGTTGCAGTCATTCAGGTTACGTGACCGATATCTTATTACCTATTACGACTGGAACAGTGGGGTGGGGACCGTTACAGAGGTGCTGTAGAAGTCTACTGTAGGTGATTTAGCCTGCATTTATCATCGCAAATGGGTGAAAGATTCCCGCAGCGACGACGTTAAACTCCATAGTCACTCACTCATTAGCCTGCATTTCATTAAATAATCATACATGTAGTCCAGGATATCAACTGTGAGACCATAGCGTTCACATAATATGTATTAATTAGAGATGACGATGAGGATCCTTGGTATTGTGGTAGATATGAGAGCTTTAGGAGTGAGTGAATATGGAGTTTAACGTCGCTGCGGGAATCGAGAGCTTTAGGAAACGACGCCCAGGTGTTAAGACATGGTTTCCTGCTATAGTAAAAGGATGGCGCATAGACACATTCTTGTAAATTCTATACATGGATTTTTATTTCAATTCTGTGCTATCGTTCCATATACTGACACAATTTATGTTTATGTCAATATCATGCCCATGTATCTCCATTTTCAAGTACAAAATAATTGATTGCAAATGTTTTAATAATGTTACTGAAGTATCTATTTTTGAGTCAATAGATGATGACCAAGTATAAAATTAGAATGGCTAAAACTCCAAACCAATCTATCGGCTGTCTCTTCATTTGAATGCTGTTCAGGAGGTTCATTAATCTGACCAAGGGAAATAATTGAAGATTAATAGAAACTTCTTCATATTGAAGAGCCCGAAGTCTTCCAGCAAAATATGCAATAACGCGTGAATACGGGAGTCGCTAACTGGGGCATTGTGTGGTTATGGATTCTGGTCCATCCTGGATGACTATGGAAAAGAGGCCTGTCATCCTGTAACTTTATTAGAAATCTCTTTCTATGGGCCTTTACTACTCGTAGAGATGGTTGTTTAAAGGCTATTTAGATGGTTGTCATTTAGGTTTACAACAGCCAAACTAGCTGTCCAGACAGTAGACTGCAAATGTAGTTATTTTGGATGGAAAAAAAGTGAAGCTCATTTTTTTGTATCGTTATTTTATGAGTGTATAATGTGCATACAAAATATGTAATGATTATAGACAACATAAAAAAAAAGGAAATGTGATAACAAAGTAATCTGTACGTGTTTTGCCTTCAATATGGTGGGTCATGAGGGCTGCTGTTTTGATGAACTGTTTGTGTGAGAAATGCTGTAGCCAGTTTACATGCATTAAATGTAAATACTTAAATTATTAAATTTATTTTGGAGTTAAAAGGTAACTTATAATTTCAAGTTTTATGAGTCTAAAATATATTTTTGTAATACATCTGTGAAGATCATTTAAGACAGACAATCACGGTTTGTTGACATATTTAATGGCCAACATAAAAAGAAATGACATATTAAAACAATTAAACATATGGAAATATTGAAAACCAGTGGCAATAGCTTATTGCAAAAATATACAAATCAAATGTACATACTTTCAGGTAAAATATACTTGACCATTACTGCTTGTAGGCTTTTATATTAGGGTTATTACAGTTATTCCAAAATTACAACATTTCTTTTTTCTTCTGATAGATAATCCTTTAAATTTATTTTGTAATTCCCATCCTGTAATCCGGCTGGGTTAACCAGTAATCCTGGGCTAACCAGTAATCCCAGGTTAACCAGTAATCCCGGGCTAACAACCAATCGTCTGCCATGACTAATGTGACAACCCAGTCCTATCAAGTCTTCCAATCAGCAGCTACTTTATCTTATTCCCTGGCGTATATCAGTTTATGCCCATTGTCCGTTACCAGCCATTGTCAGGGTGATTGGAATCCCAAACATGCGTAAATCATTCAAGAACACAATCACGGGGTATACATGTACCAGTATATATTCTCTGAGCAAAACCTGCCTAGAAATTCTGAATAACAATGTCGGGGAGATTGGGAACCCAAACATGCTGTAAATCATTGCTGAAAACAATCACAAGGTATACATGTATGTATTTATACCATGAACAAAACCCGGTTGGAAACATTTTAACGGTTGGAAACATTTTAAATAACAATGTCAAGATGAGTTGGAACCCAAACATGTTGTAAATCATTGCTGAAAACAATAACAAGGTATACATGTATGTATTTATACCAGGAACAACACCTGGTTGGAAACATTTTAAATAACAATGTCAAGATGAGTTGGAACCCAAACATGCTGTAAATTGTTACTGAAAAGAATAACAAAAGTAAACATGTATTTATCCCATGAACATAAACTGGCTAGAAACTATATTGGCGAGATTAGAACCTCAAACCTGCTTAAATCATTCCAGAATACATGCATATCTCCTCTGAACTGTTATTGAACACAATAACAGATTATACGTGATCACGTATATATCCTTTGAACAAAAAATGCCTAGAAATTATTTATCACAATAACAGAGTACTACATACTACATACCATTGAACAATACGGTAACTGGCTATAAAGATGAACAATCTATAATATTGCATACTGATTGTTGATCTGAATTCATTCATTCTAGAAAGGTTTTACATTGTCTTGTTAAATCTTTCCAAAGGTCAAATGACATTGAAATTCATGCTTTTTATATTCTTCCGAACAGCTGGTGTTTTTTTCTGGTTTAACAGGAAGACTTAAAATGTATCCAATTTGTCTTGGCTACCATTAGGGGATCAAATTAATATTTCTTTTTTTGGGTATCAAAACATCAAGATGAACTTCTCTTCTGTCTTTTGAAAAACATATTATCCATCCTACGCTTATAATTTTTTGGTTGTATTGATCTCTGGAATTCTGTTGATCAGCAATTCCGCAGTGTTCTTCAAATTCCGATTTTTCGATGGCCACAAAGTGTCACTGTGGTTAAATTCTTTAATGTAATGAACCCCACCATCGAGTTAGCTACATTGAATACCTTTTTAATTTAACCTACTGCACATATATTTCGGAAGGTCTAAACATCCGCTTGTCTGTTTTCAGTAATTAAATACATTTAAAGATGTTTTCCAAGTCTGGAATATAGTATGTGTCAAAGTAAATAAAAGTTATGTTCAATAAATTAGTGTTAGTCTTTTAGACACCATCATTTCCTAACATTATTCTTGTTTTCCAAGTCTTGTTTTAGAATTTACTGAAATCAGTTTATGAAATGTCCATAATTTGGCAAGGCTTAAAAAATGTAATTTCTGAAAAACACAAACATTTTTATATGAAAAAGTTATTTTCATTGAAAACAACATTGAAATTGCATTATTGCATAATGTCTACACAATATTATCCATTACATTCAGTGACATAAATTTGGTTAAAATGAAGTTATATACACATGGAATAACATGTAGAATATTTGACTTCACCAATACTTAACTGTAATGACCTTTGACAAAATATCACAATAATACAACCTGCTAGAACAAATCCTTTTTGACCTGTTCAGATTCTAGGGAAATTCTAGGGAAAATTCAAGACCATAGGATTATACAAGGGACACTGAGCACTTAGCCCTGTAATACATTGAATTCATAGTAGAAACCCAAGGTTCAGCAAAACCATTACCAGAATGAATCAAGCTATTCAGCGGTATAGCTACAGTGTTAAACATTTCCTCTCGGAGCTCTAACATTTTATCAGTTTTCAATTAACGTTCATTTTGTATCCAGTTGTATTTCATCCATAAATCCATTTGAGCAAAGTTTCCCTCTATCCTTAGTTCCGGGGAAATCGGAGCCGATAATTAGTTCGTCATTTGTTAAGCAGGGTCCGGAGTATTGATTATTTTCTATATTAATTTGAGGGTTCCTAGATTATCTGCAGCTGACACTATCGTAATCAGTGGGTTCATTATTTGACCAGAACCCTGGTCAGGGGGGGTTAGAACAAAGGCTTTAAACTCGGACTCCCGTTTCTGGATGGAGGGAGGTCTACAGAAAGGATGAGCACTGAAGGCTGTATTGTAAGCTTGTACGAAATGATACCGACCCGTTTTCACTGGCATAATTAGTATTATGGATCATATATCAAGGATACAGGTTTAATTGATGATCATATATCATGGATATGGTTTAATTGATATGATTATTGTTTATTCTTGGTAATGGAAATTGCTGTTCTTTATTGATATGCTGTGTCAGGATCCGATTTGGAACAATATTTCAAATTAGGAGGGAGGCATTCCGCTATGATTCCAAGGGATGCATTCCGCTATGATTCCACAGGGGATTTTCTCTGATTGTTAATGGTTTGTGTTAATTAATAATGTCCATGCTGTGTATTTACTTGCACACATGATATAATAGAGTAATTGATGGTTTATGAAATCCTTGATTCTAGATAATATTGATTTTGATATTAATGAATAATCGCACAGGCATTGCAGAGGAGTGCTGTTGAACTGGTCGTGAATTGATGTGTTAAATTCTTCAGTTTGTCAATTTTATATTTATAAAGCAACACCAAGAATTGATATGGGCAATTACAAAATCCTTTTGATCATGACAATGCATATTGCAGTACAAAGACATTATTTGAATGGATACTTGCGTGGCTGTTACACAAACTGTTACTTTAAAAAAAAAATCTGAATATGTGAATAAAATAGAAATTACACTACTTCTACTACTGTACATGAAACTCACAATTTGGGCACTGTATACTATCCAGAAACATAAAAATATGTTCCTAGGAAAGAAAACCTTTAAGTACTATTTTAGACTTTCTCCATACTGGAGACAAAGATGGATGCACTAAAGAGCAGTGTCTGTGTCTAATCCAGCAGTGAGTGTTTTTAACGCTCTCCATACTGGAGGCAACTAGAGATGCTCTAAAGAGCAGTGTCTGTGTCTAATCCAGCAGGGAGTGTGTTTTAAGGAATTACACTTATCATCGATTTTCCTGAAAATATTTTATTATTTCATACTATAAATTAATCCTTGCTTTTGATACCATGATATTCAATATAAAGAAAATATCAGCATTTGCACTATATATATCCATGGGTCTTTCAATCATATAAAAATCTGTTTATATTAAACTCTAAAAATATATGCAGAAAAATTGGTTCTATATATAACTTGCAATACTATATAACATCCTTCCTGGCTCTTTGAAATGCTTGTTTGCGTCTAACAATGATGACAACATCAATCCTCAGATGTCCAGAGTTTTTATACTCGTCTCTTGTTCTGCCGTCTATTATCTCGGGCCTTGCAAGTCTTGTGAAATGTCGTCTGTTGTCTGGGCTATGGAATTATCTGTTTGTGGAATATCTATAAAACTGGATCATGGATGCCTGTAGCATTAGACATGCAGACTTCATGATTACTTTTGGATTTCCTTCATACTCATCAAACAGCGAGTAACTCTCTAACTCATTTCTGTTTATGGTCAGGTGGCTTAGCGAAATTATTGTGACATGGCAGATAAAAGCACCAAATTTGGCATGATCTTCCCATTTGATTCACTAATAAATATTAGCCTAGGAGCCTAATAGATTTTTGTGGGTGTTTTCCCAAAAATTACGAAAAATCCAATATGGCCGACATTTATGAATAAAATGCTATACCAACAGTAATAACTCCTTTCCGTTTATGCACACTGTGTTCCATAGCGGACATTTCATGTTCTGCTCACACGACATACCTAGTGATGAGAACATTTTAAGAAAAGTATAGTGTCATAAAGAAATGTTATTATATCTGTGATATGATAGTAGCTTTGTGGCAATTAATTGGCCATGCAAATTAGCGTACAAATTTGAATACCAAAGCAGGTCACCCTTGAGTATGTCAACAGCGTCAAACATCTGATCTAATATTTTCATTATAAAATAAGTATTAATGCTATTAAATTAAGGCTTTTTTCAAAACTAACTGGACTTGTTTAACTCTCTCCCTGCTGGATTAAACTGCTGTTTAGGGCATTTCTGGTTGCCTTCAGCATGGAGAGGGTTAATGTATCATCATTCTTTCCAATTTAAAAGTTATAAATATTAAACAAAGATATTCCAATCTTGGTGCAACCGTACTAACATAGACATGTAAAGTAGTTGCTGATCACGTCACTGATATTACAAAAAGAGCAAAAATATTCCAGTCTTGGTGCAGCAAGACTAATATAGAAGATGTAAGGTAGTTTCTGATCATGTCACCGATATCATAAAATATAATTTAAAAAACAAAAGCAAAAATAAAACATTCCAGTCTTGGTGCAACAGGACTAACATAGAAGATGTAAGCTAGTTTCTGATCATGCCACTGATTTAATAAAGTATAATTAAAAATATTTTAATCAAAAGCAAAATGATTACTGTCGTGGTGCAACAGAACTAACATTGAAGATGTAAAGTACTTTCTGATCATGTCACAGATATCACAAAATCTAATTAAAAAACAAAATAAAGAGCCAAAAGATTCCAATCGTAGTGCAGCAGGCCTAATATAACATAGACATGTAAAGTAGTTGCTGATATAATGTCACTGATATAATACAATCTAATTAAAAATATTTTTAATCAAAAGCAAAATGATTACTGTTGTGGTGCAACAGAACTAACATTGAAGACGCAAAGTACTTTATATTAGACAGCTATATTAGACAGAGCTGTAAGATGTACATCGATCCGACAAGACTAAGAACACGACATGGAGTAAAGTATTGGATGTCCTCCGCCGTTGACCACAGTATTGCTGTCACCACACAGAGGTATATTGACAGTGATATTGGCATGCTGTTGTGAGTGTGACTTTTATTGAAAGTCTGGGTGCAGGCCTGTAATCTGACTGACACTGGAGAGAGAAGATTGGTCCTCCCCGTGACAGGTGAAGCCCACGGACTAGGGGGCTGCGTGGATGGACAGATCACTCTTTTGTCCTGCTTGTTGAGATATACAATGAGAATGGTTGGACAGATCACTCTTTTGTCCTGCATGTTGAGAGATACAATGAGAATGGTTGCATGGACAGATAACTATTTTGTCCTGCATGTTGAGATATACAATGAGAATGGTTGGACAGATAACTATTTTGTCCTGCATGTTGAGATATACAATGAGAATGGTTGGACAGATCACTCTTTTGTCCTGCATGTTGAGAGATACAATGAGAATGGTT
>JAVCKZ010110115.1:0-10359 GCA_034780755.1 Lepetodrilus elevatus | reverse complement strand
GAGAGACAGAGAGAGAGAGAGAGAGAGAGAGAGAGAGAGAGAGAGAGAGAGAGAGAGAGAGAGAGAGAGAGAGAGACTAAGTTAAGGGGAACCAGAAAATAATACTAAAACACACACAGTGCACGTACGATACTAGTTGATTGAGAGAGAGGTGATGTTGGTGTAAGCCGGAATGTTGGTCTCAAGTTTCCTGAGAATGTCCAGACTTGGCCTGCTGTTCTATTAATAGACCTCTAGCCATTGTCCAGAGCTCTGGAAGTATCTCCTGAGAGGCTATTAATAGACGTATAGTAAACCTCCGCCATGCCAGGAATCCTTGGCACTACTATATATACAGCGGCACTACTATATATACAACTACTATAACGGCACTACTATATATATAGCGACGCAGTCAGGCAGAATATATCAACATGGTCAATAAATATAACTACTGCTAGGAAATGCGTGTCAAACATCAGTAACGACTGTAAAAAAACGGTCCTGAATGTATAGGAAATACTTGCCTAGTCATTGTCAAAGATGTTGCCATCGTTTTTGGCAATTATTTTACGTTACATTTTAATATTTTTAATTTCTTTATGCGATGTGAACATAGAAAAGTATTAGACAGCTTGGCCTAAACTTCTAGAAGCACGAGGAATACGATAACCGGAAGTCCAAGCATAGACTACACCAGTACTTTAAGTAGTTACTAGTAAGTCTATCGTAGAGTTTTGTGCAGGATCTGGAGGAGCCTGAACTGCTATATGATATGTTGGTAAACAAAACGTTGACTGGGCCCAAACTATATATTATGAAATACCCTGTCAAACGACAGAAGATTGTTGGGACCTACCATTAGAAAATATTGGGCCAAAGAACAACAGTAACTTAGCGGAACATTATATAATTTCCTTAATTGAATGGCTCTTAATTTCGACTGGTAAAATAATGTTCTTCGGAAACATAATATGTTGGTGTCAACATACTTTCATGAAGATCACATATCCACTAAGATATATCATTCTATTGTTTTATGAAAACTACGAGATCTATCTCTTTTAGTAATACGACGTCTTCATGAAGGGGTGCACAGATTCGATGGGAGTCAATATGAATTAATAATAAACAAATACATATTTCATTTATAAAATACGAATGCATGTTGGAAGCCCTAAGAACTGGTGGAATAGTTCAGTTTAAGACATGCACCATTTTAAAATCCATTCAGTTGCCACCAAATGTACGAGAGACATAATGGCGCGTTCGTCTATTTATATATAATTTAATTAGGATAAAAATAACCTCCAGAAAACGATATATTGAGAGACAGTTCGCATACTGGAATGCAACGTTCTCTGTTACGTACAGCGACACCTTAATGAAGTGAATCCAGCGTCGTGAAGTTTCCACGTGGCGAGCTGCTTCGATACCAGGAATTTCTGGGAGTTCTTCTTCATTATCCGTCTCCTCGTCATTCCTACTTTTAGTAGCAAGGCGGAACGACGAGTTACTTCCGGCGCTATGAATATCCTCTTAATGAATCGCTAATTATTATTAATAGAGTTTAGTAGTTTGTGAGTTCGCGAACTTGGGTTTACTGTACATATGGTCGACGTTATATTTCCTGTCGAACACATGCACATCTACTGCAGATGTTTGATTATGTTTTTATTACAATAAAAACATTAAATAATTAAATTTTAGATGCATGTTTTGGATTTCTTCATTGGAAATTAATGGAAAGTAATCAGTTTGGGCTATTATTATCATTTGGAGGTTAATAGTGACGGGATTCGAAGAGCGTATTTTATTACGTCTAGTTTAGCCAAAAACGTTTATATCATGTAGGCCTGCTTAATCACGCACGTGTTCTATAAGTGCGTGCATGTTTAGAATGCGTTCTCTAAGTGTATGTTTATGGATGATATAGAATGGATGAAAAGGAATTATTAGTATTTAAAACGGTATGGCTACAAGAGAAAATATGAACAATGTAAGTTTGTACATAACAAAAACAAAATAAAAACATCTAGATATGTTTATATATCTGTTCAAGATATATTTTGTTCATATTTTTTTAAATATTTAGTTTCTTCATTCTTATTCTGTCTTATTCTTCTATCTGTTAATTTTACGTTGTCAGAACTTGCAACTTGTAAATCTGTCCGTTTCCTGAATAAACTCTGGTAACTAAAACTGAAAGTAAATACTTACTATTGTACATGAATATAAGTATTTTGACAAATACTACTCTCTACAAATAAAAGGCTATGTTTTACTTCTTTATTTTTTATTTGGGTTGAGGGGTGAGGGTGTCTTGGAATACCTTACATTCCACTGCAGGTCTCTCACGGCTATTTCTTTTCTGATCTTTATATCAGAGTATCTATATTTACCTCTAGAGGTACGTCCAATTGTTCACGTGGTGTCCTAACGCAATGACGATTGGCTGGTGGGTTAGGTCATATGTACACCTGGCCATACTTGGCTCAGTACTAGGGTAGATTCTCTCCTTGAAATTCTGAAGAGTTCCCACGCTCAATGCACGTGTGTGTTTCCAATTTACTTCCGTCATTCCGCGCGTGTCTGTGTGCGTAAATACGCTTCTACACGTGCCCTATCCTTGTGCTTCCCTCGGACGCGCAGGAGAGGGGGGAGAGAGAGTGTGTGTGTGGGTGAGGGGGGTGGGGTGGGGTGGGGGGTGGGGTGGAGAGATAAAGGTCGGTAATTAGCGATCTATACAAATTCAATAATGAAAATATACTATGCTTTATTATTATACCAAAAGAATCGGTTCTATATTTGTATTTGCTATTTTAACTCGTCACCATGTCGATAAGTATATACATGTATATCTTGGTCCTAACGTGTACAGATTTAGACATAGTGCACGTGCACTATACTATTATATAGTTTTAATATCATCTTTACTTAGTTTTAATTATTTAGTATGTTCGTCGTTATACGTATTGCATGTACAATCATTCTCTAAGCTCATGGCATAATATCGAAGAACATAATCATATCAATATAATATTATATATTATAATACTATGACATTATATACTATAATACTATAATATATAACTTAATTATATTAATTTACAATATGATATCGTGCATCTCGTATTTAATGTGTGTATAATTAAAGTAAGTTAAGAATAGGTATCGTCGTATTGTAGCTAATTAAACACTGATTAACTCTATTTTCACGTATTATTGAATTAGTTTAGAAAGGATACCATCTGATCGTGTGTAGTACGCAATCACTGTATATATGCTCTTTATTTCCACGGTGTATGATGTAAATTTTGTATTAATGTGTTATCTCTTCAGGACGCTATGAAGTTGGCTATGTCCTATGGCGATCGCCCAGTTCAAGCCAAGTGCCTTCTAACATTCGCAGACATTCATCGGAAGAGGAACGACTATGAGGCGAGTTTACTCAGATTCTGATTGCCTTACTTTATATTTTGTATCAGCAATATACCGGTAGTACTATTTGATAAATTGTTCGCAAACCAGTTTTTCAAAACCATTTAATATTTTAAAGAGAAAACAGGCAAAATCTGTATCCTGTTCCTTGCGTCACTATGAACAATCAATCGGGTACAATAGATTTATTATGTTTAAACAAACATTTAAATACATTATAACAGTTATTTGTTGCTATGCTGGATAAATTGGAGTCTGTTCTAAGAAAATATAGTTCAAATTCCATAGTCATGAGTCATGACTTACTGTCAATAGGCATGCTTAGAATAGTTCTGTCCTGGGTCTTCAAATGTCTTCAAATGTCAAGGTGGTGAATACCTTGAAATAGTGACCAAAAACGTCATCACATTACATCCGTAATGCCAACCCGACCATTGCTTCTTTAAAGGCTTGATGCTCTGACAGAAGGTATTACCGATACCGATACCGATACTATGCTGAAAGGCTCTCATGTATTGTCAATTAAAATGTAAAGTAAATCTTGCCCCGAAATTATTAAACTTATTTATAGTACAATTTCATACTAAACGTTTTATTCACAAATCTCGTATATTTGCATATACATTTAGCTTTAATTCGTACTCAACAGTTTTGGAAATATCGGGGCCAGGATACTGTCCAAGACAAAGATTTCATATTAAAGTTTGCATTCGCATAATCAATACATTATCAGTTTGGCTCCGGTTGCTTCCAGATAGTGCACATGAAATAGTCTAGAAGCAATAACAACTTTTGTGAGCGCGATCTCATTTGAACTCATATTTTGAACTGGAATTTGAGCACCAATTGTAAGTTGAGCATGACGTCGTACTCGAAACGTTTCGTAATCTCACGGTTCGGCCCCGAGAATTAATACGAAACGTTTTGAGTGAGATTTCATACTAATGCAAAACATATATATGGGGATTTGTGGACAACGTTGAGAATGAAATCGTACTCAAGAAAGTTTCGTAATCTCGGGGGCCGGATGTCCGTATTTGACCCTTTCTTGGTTGTCCTTTCAGCGAGCCAATCCCCGGTACGAGTCAGCCTACAGCATCATGTCCGAGACAGGAGACCGCCTAGGACAAGTGGAAGCGCTCAGTGGTATGGCCAAGACGGCCACGTGCATCAGGAACATCCCAAAGGTGAGTGTGAATCGTAATGTAATGAACCAATCACTGTCGTAACACATCGGTCACAGGATCTGAATCAGATTGTCATGGCTGATGCGTCAATATTATACTGTACGTTGTTCATCTTGACACCTCAATCATCTTAGTCAGAATTTAATGCTCCCATCTATACGTTGTCAATCGTAACATTATCAGCCATCTTAGTCAGAATTTAATGCTCCCATGTTAAAGGTTGTCAATCGTAACATTATCAGCCACCAGAGTCTGAATTTAATGCGTCCATCTTATAGGTTGTCAATCGTAAAATCTCAGTCATCTTAATCATAATTTAATGCACCCATCTTATAAATACGTTGTTGATCGTAACATCTCAGCCATCTGAATCTGAATGCAATACAACGTCGTAAACGTTGTCAGTCGTAACAACTTCGCAACATCTCGGAATGAGGTATAAGCTTGTACCTAAATAGTAGGTTTCCTTAATGACTCTAGGTCTTAATGGTTCGTAAAATCGTAAGAAATGGTGTTTTGAAAATACAATATGCATTGCATCTCTCGCAAATAATAAACATATCTTGCCTATATTTCAATATTTGTCAGTATTACACCCTATAGTAATTAGCATGCTCTTATTAATAACTAGTCTTGACATGTATTCTATAATAAATAAATAATTAATATATCATCGATATTAACGCCCCTTTGTCAGTAATGTCATAACGATAGGACACGGGGCCCGGGAGTGGCGGGGAGATGGTTGGGAGGGTGTAGTTTTGGTAATTGAAATGGCTGGCATTCTTCAACGGGAAGATTCAGCTTCCGGGGAAATGCCAGGCCGCTATCGTTTCAAGCATCAGACACGCGCGTACAGAAACAGCGTTTATTTTTGTCTATTCAAGTCTAAAGATGAAAACTCAATCTAGTATTTAGACGACTTCGAGCCAATGAGAGGTTAAAGTGTTCCAGAAATAGCTCGGCGGTGTACGAAGATGTGCCTTGCGCGCGTGCGTGTGTGTGAAGGAGGGGGAGGGGAGGGATACGTGGAACTTTAGCTCCGTGGGAAAACCGCAGAATTCTCACATTGGCATGAGGTGTGTTTTTTTATATAGGAAGATTGCTGTAGGTCTTCGTACAGCTGTACCGTGCTTGTTCTATTGTGAACTGTTGTACAGATGGATGTGGGTAGATACGTACCGATCCGTTTTACCCGCTTTGTTGGATGATTCTGGGCAGCTTTCAGTAAAGCATGATGAAGAAGATGATGATGATGATGATGATGATATGATATAATAACTATAATGATGATGATGATAATGATGGTGGTGGTGATGATGCAACTATGACAATTCATAATAATGCAATGATGACAATTAATAATAATAATAATAATAATGATAATAATGATGATGCTGCTGAAGAAGATGATGATGATGATGATGATGATGATGATGATGATGATGATGATTACGATTATGATGATGATGATGATGATGATTATAATAATAATAATAATAATAATAGCGATAATGATGTCATTGATGATGAATATGATGCTACCATTACTACTACTATTACTACTACTACTACTACTACGACTAATATTACTGTTACTACTACTACTACTACTACTAATAATAATAATAATAATATTAATGTCCATTCAAGTTACTGCTGTAAACGCAATCATTGCATTAGTATCACTGTAATATGCTTGTTGTTTGGACAATACGCTGCTCACCTTGACACGAGGACTTTTTAAATGGTCGAACTATGAGATGAAATGTCACTAAAGTAAACTGAACGACCGCCAAAGTTGTAACTTCCTGGTCATGATTCGATGTTTAATTTACCAGAAAGCTTCCGGTTTTCAATTATCTCGGTGAATTTGTATACGAAATTGTTGACAGAAATATGACCTGTGCATGGCAGCTAATTCTACTGTTCACATTGGCAGTTTTCATCATATCAAACTAATTATATTTGCAGGCTATTGAACTCAACGTGAAGGCGTTGGACATTGCTCAGAAGATCGGCAACAAGGTTGGAATTGAATTAGTTGGCATTATATATAGCAATCAATCATAGTCAGTATAGTTCAGTGTCCGTGCCTTATGGAGGGAAACAATTAGTGTAATGCATTAATTTATTATGCGAAACAATAATTAGTAGCGACAGTGGATTATTTACTAACGTGTCTCTTTCAGACTTCTGAACATCATTCTAGTAAAGAATGAATGTAATAGTAGTATATCATGCCCCGAGAATACGAAACTTGTTTAGCCTTCTCCCTGCTGAATAATCTCAAAGTAATATATTTGTGTATTTGATCGGGCAACTTAAGTTGCCTTCAGCAGGGAGAGGGTTAATATCAGTTGATGCTCAACTCCACATAAAATTGAGATTGAGCATGAAATCGTACTTAAAATGGTCGTAATCTAGTAGTCGTAATCAAAACTGTCCGTGAGGAAAAATAAAGGCTCAATTTGTCCCATTAAGTTGAAAAGTATGTCACTTAAAAGTGTCCTGCACAGTAAACGTCCTGGACATCTTATACGCAATTGCAGTATATGTGGGTGTGTACAGATATTATTTCTGCACAGAAATCTACGCCTCAAAAATAAAATGATATTTCGTTGCTGTCAAATTTGCTTCTTATTTCGAATATAAATACACAAGGGATCGCCTCTGATTGAAGATGGCCCTAACATTCCAACTGAAGACTCATAGCAATGATAACTAACTAATGTCAATGTTAACTAATGCCACTGCTAGCTAATGGCAATGCTAACTAACGGCAATGCTCAACATCATCAGATCCTTCTATCCTCAATGCGAACAAAAAACATGAAAACCAAAAACGTTTGCAGTTATCTCCCCCTTTTGCAGTTGGAGATGTTGCGGTGCCACGCCCGTCTGAGGGCGCTGTACGCGGCCACCCACGAGGAGACGTTGTCACACAGGCACTCGTCAGTCCTGAGGCAGCTGCTGGACGAGATGGAACTCATGTGTGGGGTGTGTGACGAGGTCGTGGGGGAGAGGCCGGAAAAACTGGATGCCCTCCGGTGTGGACACTTCATACACGGCAGGTGGGTGGGTGGACAGGTGTTGGTGGGTGTATGGACGGATATGTGGGTGGGTGGATGTGAGATGGAGAGATGGAGGAATGGCAACAGTTTGCACATATGCCTCCATAATCTAGCAAGTATTTAAATGCATGTAGGGTCAGTAAACGACAATGGGGGGAACAATTTTTCTAAATCACACATTGCACTCAGAAACAACTTATTATTTTTATCAAAACGTTAAATAGTAGTTTCCATATTAAAATCATTAAAACATATGATGCTTTTGATGAATATCTAAAAATATATATTTTGAAAGATTTCAAAATATTTCGAGTTAGATCTAGTTGAAAATAGTTTCTGGCTATATCGAAAACAAAATGCAATTATTTAAAGTAGGGCTAGTTGACGCTAGTTGTTCGGAAGTATATAACACAAACATAACCCACGAGAAAATGAATTCAGTGAAGACCCATTTCCAAAAGAACACCTAATCTGGCTGAATCCTGTAAATTGTCGTTAATGAAGTGATCTAGAATTATGAGATACGTGTTAATACTGTGTACGTTATCGTGTCACACATATAGAGTATATGATGGTCATTCTTTGTGCAACCAACCATTAACTGGTATGAATGGAACATTTCTCCGAATTTTCTATTTTAAAATGTAACTTAGAAGCTACTGTCATGAGTTCAGTCTATCGTTGTATTATTTATCTTTAGCTACTTTTGTAATGTATCTCGTTGACTTTTATATTTGTCTGTATTCACGATGACCCCTTATGTTATGAGCATTGAGCACCATACATTTGAACATAAGCTAAACTTGTCTATTATATTTTCACAGATGTTCCGACTATCTGGCAAGATCAACTCTCGGGAGATCAGGAAAGACTCGGCCATGTCCGGCGTGCCGACGGAAATCATCGGAACCTGCTCTGTATACGTGATACAATGAACAGATCGTGACTCTCGGAATGGTTAACTTTATATACAAAACCGAAGATTATCTACACAAGGCAAAGAGAATGGATCAGAGCCCTGTTGACATGAATCAAAAGTGAGAAGTCCCCGTGGAGACAGACATTGTGAAGGCTTGCTTTGGTCGAGGTAGTGAAATACACACAGTGTACTAGTGTATTTATAAGCGTCTGAAATGTGTGACGTTGCTAAAATAGTGCTGGTAAGACGGGGTGCTATAACAGACATGTATGACAAGCCTGGAGCTGATGATGGCTCTACCGGCTCTACGTCAATGCCTTTGACCATCTATAGCTCATGGTCCATAGATACGTATACATGTTGATGGGCAGACTGTTTGGGCAGCATTTTAATAGGGATGATCAAGCAATCCAACTATCAAGAAGACTTCCGATGATGAAGAAATACATATTATTCTACGATCAAATCACACATGCTTTGAAGAGCTTAGAATAATCAGAAAAGCCATCTCAAGAAGAAAGTCTATGATGAAGCAGTTCATATTCTTCTAAGATCAAATCACCCATCCTGATGTATGAAGCTCAGAATGATCAGAAAAGCCAAATCTCAAGAAATCCTATGATGAAGCAGTACATATTATTCTAAGATCAAGTCACCCATCCTGAGATATGAAGCTCAGAATGATCAGAAAAGCTAAATCTCAAGAAGAAATCCTATGATGAAGCAGTACATATTCTTCTAAGATCAAGTCACCCATCCTGAGATATGAAGCTCAGAATGATCAGAAAAGCCAAATCTCAAGAAGAAATCCTATGATGAAGCAGTTCATATCCTGCTAAAAACACATCACGATTCTGCGATGAGCAGAAGCTCTAGAACCGCCTGCATGCAGACGAAAGGACAAGTCTAATTCCAGTGTTACGCTGAGTGATAAACATCAACCGTTCTTCATTGGCAGCTAGATCACTTGACATTATTAACACCGTGTATATCATAGCGTTCTATGTGCAGCATGAGGAAAATGTGATATCATAATATTAAGTTGAGGTCTGTGGTATGTATACATCAACATATGGTCAGGACCCTAGGCGAGTAGGAAGCTCTAACGTACAACAACAGAACTTAGCATGGTTCCTAGTAATATAAGCGTGGCGTTGAAAGCCAACTCGTGTCTGGCAAGGTATATATTCTGGTCGTATGTCTGTAACAAGACACGTCTTCGGATATCCCAGGGAATCAGGTTGGGTCAATACTCCGTAGATAGATATAGAATGTGCGTAGAGCGTTACATTTATCTCACCCTCATGAAGTATCCCTCCCCGCTCTCTCTGTCTGTCTGTCTGTGTCTCTCTCTCGTTAAATATCTCACCCTCAAAACATATATCTCTCCCTCGCTCCCCCTTTCTCTTTGTCTCTCTCATTCTCTCTCTATCTCTCTCTCTCGCTCTCTCTCTCGCTCTCTCTCGCTCTCTCTCTCGTTCTCTCTCGCTCTGTCAGTATAAGTTTCTCTCCGTCTCTCAGTGTCTATCTCTCTCTCCCTCTCTCCCTCTCTCTCTCTCTGCTCTATCTCCCTCTCCCATATCCTTCTCTCTCCTTCTCCTCTCTCTCTCGATCTCTCTATCTCCGTCTCTCTCTATCTCTATCAGTTTCTCTCTCTCTCTGCTCTCTCTCCCTCTCCCCTCTCAGTCTCTCTCTCCTTCTCCTCTCTCTCTCTTTCTTTCTCTCTCTCTCTATCTATCTATATATCTATAAAAACACA
>JAVCKZ010110104.1:0-10359 GCA_034780755.1 Lepetodrilus elevatus | reverse complement strand
ACGTAGGCCTAATCAGATTGCCGCGAAAGTTCAACCAATCACATTACAGAAAAGTGTGTCAAGCTATATTATCCGTACGTATAATATCAATATATTACGAACCGGGATATGCTTGCCCGTATGGGTAAGAATACCCATTGTTGACTAGCTATATGTGTTGCTATTGTACTGATATATGAAAATCAATACCAGAACTCATATTCCAATATGTAAGTATATATGCAGGTAGATGTTTTAGATTAAATGGGGTCATTTCATTCCTAGATGTAAACTGTGTCTGTGTTTCTCTGTGTTCTTCACATGGGTCCGCAGATAAGCTCCATGAAAGCTCTATTGCCAACCACATGAAGTACTGTATAGGCGTTATGCCTTATAAATCCATCTTGATTGTTGAATTATGTTGTATTTGTATGTCTCTGGTACCATATCGCGGTTGTATTAAAATAAAGCTGAGCTGAGTTGAGTATAGCTAGCTGTTCTGCTGCACCATAGATAATATGATTTATGGCTGCACTTGATAACAATATAAGTACGTAATTAATATCGAAAGAAGGAAGTGTCACATCTTGCTCATCCTCAAAACACAGACCGTTTATGCTGACTTTAATCCACAAAGTGAAATAAAGTTCTGGAGGGCCTATTCTTGAAACGTTCTTACGAACTTTTTAGCCAAAGAACAGTAACGGTTAGTAGCCATGCTAGAAGGATTGATAAGTTTGTCGTACGACCGTAAGAACGTTTCAAGGTATGTCCCCTGTTTCGTTCTCTTCTGCAAAGGCGGAATAATGAGAACAAACTAGTATTGCATTTGAAATTAATTATATTTTATTACAACAATGGACATAATTACAGTATGGCATGAAGATTTTACAATGGTATGTACATTGTGGCAATATTAAGTTACGGCATTTCTCGCAAATATGTTACAATTGTGTCAGCGATATCTCGTCGCTTGTACAGTTATCTATAGTACCGGTATATGGGGTTGTCGACGATTCAACAAGCAATATAAACATGAGACAGGAATTGCATACTCCCAAAGCAGTAGTTTAACTAACAGGCCCTTCTTTAAATTCATTGAATCTCAAATCTTAGGATTCGCATGTCAACCAACATGTGCAATTGAACTTAGATGTATTGCCTACCTTCGTAGTGAACACGGATTTCTTTTATGTACATGTTTCTCCAAGGTTCACTGAGGGATTCGTATTTTAATTACATATGTACAAGATGATGTATGTACACAATAATTGCATTACCGTATCTACATATTAGACAAATTTAAATTGACGTTGCTAAATATACAGACTGTACAAGAAGGTGCATACATACATGCATACATACATACATACGACGATGACATAAACATTAACAAAGGCATACACTTCGACCGACGCAAGCTTGCAATGTCATACGGACAACTAATAGGAAATATTTAAATGAAATTAAATTAAATGATTTTTTTAATTCAATTATTAACATTACATAAATAGAATAACATGAACTCGATTTAGCTGATTGTCAATTTATTTTTGTGAATAGGTTAGATTTTTTACTTTAATATGAGAATATATAATGACTATGAATATCCCAAAAATATTGATGATAACACATATTTTAACCACAAAGCTGACGAAATGTTGTGAGTCTCAATGTGTCCACACACCGGAGACTAGCGAACAATCGCGGCGACATCAAATATTCTATCGAAAGTTGTCGTTGGGTACTTCGCTTTCGGTGTTCCAAGCACATGGATAAATGATAAGGTTCTATCTCAGGACGTACATCGCCGTTGTTTTCGCCGCGAAATTCTCCTCCGGTGTGCAAGGACCTTTACTAGGATGGTGTACCATTAGGATTGTCATACACTCTTTGGAGGATATACCATTGCTGCTATCAAGATAGGTACATGTATCACCCTTTAGCTATTTACATTCCCTGAGAAACCATGGGTCGTTGGTTGAACACGACTATATGTGTCTTGAACAGGGTTTGATCACATCATCGCGTACAAGAGACAGGTCCATTAAATACAACTACGAAATCTCAATTCAGTAAGCATAAGCTAAATGTAAATGGGGGCAGTTTCACAAACAGGACACTGGTTTTACTTTAATGATTCCTACTGAGAATATCAGTGAAGCTGGCAAAGTTCGTTGATGGTTCCCGTTAATATAGCTCTGGGCCGGTCTTCATAAAAGGGCTTTAAAAGTACGTTTTTGATGATCAATATATAGCAAACAATGACTGTAACGCCCTATTATGAATACCGGCCCTGAGGTTCTTGGTCTTCCTCAACGTTGATATTTGGGTCCAGTTCCGCACAAAAAAACGAAGAGCTTCGACAGTCGTAAGTTTCATCGTAAGTTAAGTTGCTACGTACGGCTGTCGTAGTGCTATGATCGTTCTATGAAACTGGACCCAGCGCTGCAGTGTGCAACACGTATTAAATGTATACAGTAGTAAACACTAACTATTGTCGTAGGTTCTCCTCCTATGGCGCGTAATATAACTGGAACACTCTGGAACACAACTAATGTTTACCTTGACAAGAACCGGAAGTCCTGTTGTGAAATATGCCCCGTGCACCGTCAAGACATCCCATAAACTACAAACTCAGTGCCTCATAAGACACGCAAGAAGAGTAGCGTATGACCAGTCACCGAGTCTGGGGTCTCGAGGATGCCCGTCAAGGGAGATCGTCACAGTAAAGAGCGTTATACATGCGAATACTGGTCAGTGTCCTTGATTGGACGACATGACCGGTGGTCGTGAGCTTTGAAGATCATTGAGCAGGAAGACATCACAATACGATAAGCCAACAGTTTTTTGAACGTGCGAACACACAGACAGACATACACACTCACATACATACGTACAACAATTACACGTCGAGGTATAAAAATAAGAAAATATTACAATTTGTAATTCTCCTAATCACACGTAGCTTTCAAAACGCTGTTGGCCTATCTGTATGTGTCACACGTCGATGGACTGTCTGTGGTGATGTCCACCCAAGTAGAAGGCTCTGCTTGTGTCGATTTTCCTGAAAAATAGTAGGATAAATTGCATGTATTACAGAACATTAAACAGACTGCAACACACACGCATACCTGGGGTGCGTTCAAAGTGACAAAGGCTTGCGAGCGGTTTACAAGTGCCTAACAAAACTAGCCACTGTCTCAAGAGTCGGATGAACGGTACATGGGACAGGAAACCAGTTTAACTAATCGTCTTACTCAGTCCTGTGCTGATTGAACGCACCTCATATGTTCATTCTCATACTCATTCTGTCTAAAGGTATGTTAACTTACTTGCTAGAGGACAATACTTATTAGTAAACCTCCAAACAGAACTTCAAAGGAATACAACAGAAGAGCAAGCGCCACGAAATCATTCAATCCGTAAAATAAATATAGGCTTGTGCTACGTACGTTGTGCAGTAATTGACATATATACAATAAACAGTAACAATTGAAAATAGTAATGGTGTATGATAATTCAAAGATCAATGCACATTGAACATGAATAAACGTGTTTCCAATTTTAAAGTTAGGCGTTACGTTGAACATATGTAATCTAAATTAAATATATGAATCTAGTTCAAGAGTCATGTTCTGAATCATGGTGATATTTCAATTCATCTACACCTTTATACAACATACTGGGCACTTACACCATATACTGATTATCAACACCCAGCTCCAAATACGGACACACTCTCTCTCTCTCTCTCCCTCTCCCTCCCTCTCTCTCACTCTCTCTCTCTTTCTCTATTTCTCCCCCTCTGTCACTCTTTCTATCTCTTCTCTCTCTCTCTATCTCTTCTCTCCCTCCTCCTACTAGTTTCAGACTAAGCCAACCGCAATTAAATGCATTCAGTTATTGCTCGATTCATAGGTGGTACTTAAAGATTTCTAAGTGTTTACAAAATGTCCTATTAAAATTGTTATCCCTATGATGAATAGATATCGTTACGTAAGTTATTCACATGTTTACATTATCTCCGATATTACAAACAATAACTTACTATCTCACCGCCAGGTCTTATGTGCACACGTGTGCGACACCTATTCTACTAATGGTGAACTCGCTGTAGAGATGTACAGAATCTTGTATATTTCTCATCTATTATTTACTCCGGCTGCCTTACAAGATGGAATAATTCCTGGCCGTTTTTACCAACTTTTTCTCGCTATGGTGCGGGACGGAGCCAGACAATGCCGCCTACTGTAGTGTGGACGTCTCTATATTCTGTCACCGAGATGCGGAACATCGCTACGACGTCGCCATCACTTCGCGAACACAGGCGTGTAATTCTTTATCAGCTACAGTGTGTGTGAACACAATGAGGGGTTACTTCGTACGTACGTGACCCGTTTGTCGGCTATTCTCTTCTCAGTTAAACATACGAAAGGTGGAATGCTAGAAAGGTCAATGTGAAGCCATTCATCGTTACCTCACACTCACGTAAATAGAAATAATTGTTTTCTCTGTATATTAAACCTTTCGGTAAACCTTTGATAGGAATACTAACAATTTGTATTCTCCATATTATTATGCTATGACACGATATTTATAACGAAGCAAATAAATAATGATAAAAAACCCAGCTTCGTACAGGTCCTTATACATACGCATAATATTAAATTGGATAATGATCTTTTGATATGTTGAATATTATTAATCGATAGTGATAGAGAAACACGTTAAAGACAATGCGCTGTAAATATGATGCTTAAATTAACATTAATAAATCAACCAATAACATAATTATAATATATAATTAGTTATCTTACATTTTAGTGAAACAGGTGCCCTGATAGACTTGACCGTCAAATACGAAAGACAAACTGAACACACGATTCTGTTCACATAACTACAACCTTCACTCGTAAAGCAAGGCTTATAGGAGAGCTAAATGTAGCCAGCGGATTCTCGCCTGTGGAAATATGGCCGTCAAATATATAAGTGAGAAGCGTAGTGAAGCTTTTCAGCCTTTGGCCTGTTAAAACTTGATTGTGTTGGTCGCAAACCACAGAACCTGGGAGTGGTGTAAAGCAGTTCAATATTCTACCTGCCAATATCCACACAGCACGGACACAATCCGATAGTGATTGTTTAAAACCTACATTAAGATGTACTATTAGCGTTCGTATACTACTGGGTCTTAACATATACATCCATGAACTTATTTCTATTGTATTAACATCGTCAACAAAGTTTATATGATTTAAAATAAATTCTAACAACTAACCCGACGGAATACTCCATTAATGTAAACAAAACTAAATTTGTTTTGTATTATGTTAAGATGTCACCATGCTTATACAATACACAGGTTCTGACATCATTGTATATTTTATATCTACAAACCAATTATTTCTATATTGAATATTATAGAATGCTATACAATTAAATAGAGATTATTAACCGAGTGTTTAGATATCGTATATATTCAGCACTTGGGGATAATCTTTGTATTAGACGAGTTTTTAGCCTCAGATGTTGCTTACTTGTATCAACTTGTAGGATAACATTGATATTAAAACACATTCGGTGGAGATCCTCTATATATCATTACCTGTACCCGTTCAGCTTGGCAACGCTGGTACATGGAACTCTACAGTGAGGTGATTGAGTAGTATGTGCAAAGGGTTCTTCAGTGACTATATTCTAAGGTTGTGTTAGGACGAGGGGTGCACTGGTGGGTAGTGTTAGTGGACACAAGATATACAACGACACAAACGATATCTAGCATGCAGTTCATGTGGGAATTAACTAACGTGAATAAAATACGGGTGCGGTTATTAATTGGTACATGTAACATAGTTAGTCGGGGAATTGCATTGTGTTAAACAAACGAGGGTTAATATCAAGGCAGCAGAGGAAGTGGGTGTCTGCGCATGCGTACCTTGACGGGTGAAGACTGTGAGTTAAGCAGGAAGTGCAGACTAAAGCGATGGGTACATTGACGAGGATACAAAACGAGTGGGATGTCCTAACCTCCTGTTATGTATCACAGTGATGGCGATCCCAAACACTATCACGGATGGTATTCCAATGACCAAGGCAGCTACCACTGGCCAAAAAGTGTCGTCATTCACGGGGTCACCGGAAACGAATGCATGGCCTAGTTTTGACTCGACGCTGGTTCCTTGTTGAAGCGGCCCTGGAGTGTAATTAGAAGACTGGTCTAACACCGGCGACACAGTTGTCCTTAGCACCAGAACTGGTAGTGCTGAATTTTTGGGTGTCCTTTCACGTTTCGTTGAAGTCGTTGCTTGCGTTGTGGTTTTCCTAACAGCTTTTCTGGTACTAGACTTGGTTTGTCGTTTAGTTACAACGCTAGACGATCGTGTACTGGCAGTCGTTGGTTCTCTTGGTGTTGTTGATTTCCTTGTTTGAGTCGTTCGTGTTGTTTTAATATTGATTCGGGTAGCATTTACGTGTTGAGTTGTTGGAGTTTTCGATGAAGTTCCATTCTTGAACACATTTGTAACTGTTTCATCGGATGGCATTCTCGTCGTCCTGTTACTTAAAGTCGAAGTAATAGAATGTGCTGTTGATGTCGATGCTGCTGCTGCTGCTACTGCTGTTGTTGTTTTTGTTGTTGTTGTTGTTGCGTTAGTAGCAGTAGTAGTATTCGTTGTTGTTGTAGTTGTCGGATTCGTTGCTGTAGTTGTTTTTGTTGTTATTCCTGTTGTTGAGGGTTGTGATGTTGTTTGCATATCAGTAACACCTTTAGTTACCGTAGTATTCATATCTGTATCTATACCACTAGAGCTGCTTTGTTGAGATTTCTCAGTTGTAGCATTCACTGCATCTGATAGTATGTTATCACCTTTAGTCTGCGGTGGTATTGCTGTACTTCCTTCTGTATTTAAGCTTTCTTTGTCGGTTGTATTTACGTCACTTATTTCAGGTGAGTTAACTTCAACCAGTTTAGGACTCTTTGTGGGAAATGGTTTAGCTGTCGAGTCCCCTTCTGACTTGGCAGCTGATGGAACTGTCATCCTCTTAACTATTGCTGTTAAAGAACCGTCACTCTCTGTGACAGTGTGACTAGTTATTGTAGGTGTGGAGACATCTGTTGTCGTTGTTCTGTCTTCTCCTGTAGCTTCTGTTGGTGATCCTGTATGACTCGTAGCATCATTGCTGTCTTCGTTCAGTGACTCGGGCACCACTTGTTCTCTATCACGAGGCGCTATGTCATCTCCAGGGAAACCGCGCTCGAATGTATCAGAATTTACAAATGATCGCTCATATGGAACTTCAAACAAGTTGTCCACCTGTGGTGCCTTGTCTTTGTCCGTGGAATATGGCATGGCAGTTGTTGGCACCATTGGTTTGGAAAAGGCGACGGACATTACTTTTCCCTTTTCAGGATTATTGTTTGCCTCAGTGCGTAGAGAATCCAATAACTTGTCCAGTAATTCCTGGTCACTCATCTGTACCGCACTCTGAGGCTCTTTCTTGCTAGCAGCAGATTGTACAGCATCTCCCTTACGGACAGAATTCAATTGAAGAATTTCACCTCCATCTTCTGTTCTATCAACATCAACCTTCAATTCTGATGCAAGAGTTGTAACTACTTTACGTTTTCTTGAATCAATTGTAGTTGGTGGCGTAGTCTGGACCACACTGTGTCTTCTCCGGGCAGTGGTGGGCATGGAAAGTGGGCTCGTCATACCTATGGACTTTTCACTGCGAACAGATCCAGGAGTAGAAGCACCTGCTTGTCCTTGGATGCCTTCCAGGGCATTCATCTGTTTCTCCAGCTTATCCATCGACGCCTTGACCAGTTGGTCCAGAGACGTGAGTGTGGGTTCCCCGTCTCCAGAATACTCAAAGCCAGGTAGAGAAAGTATGCTCTCTGGGATGGTCAGCTCTACTGGACCACTCTTCTCCGGTCCAGATTTGTCCACTTTAGGGACCATGCATGTCTTGTGCAGAGCAACCGTTATTCTGAAATGCAAGAATAAATGTTGCATAATCGTACCTTATTTCATTAACAAATTGTTGATAGATAACATTATGGGTACTTGTCTAAGACTTCCTGAAACGTTCCAGGCTTATTTTTACGTTAAAGAAAACTCCAAGGAAATAATGAAAATCTATTTTGTATGGATCAATACAAAGCTAATAGCAACAACGTAACTATATGTTATAATGTGAGGAAAAGTAAGCCAGCTTAATCATGACTATGAAATGGAAGCACGGGATGAGAAGGTTTCATTATTAGTTTATCGGCCGCATACTACGTTGCTTCATTTAACATTTATCTCATCGAGGTAATGAGTTGGTGGTGAGCGAGAACTATTTCATGTGCGAATATAAATTGCACAACCTGTCCTATAACTATTAGTATTATAATAGCAATGTTATAAATCTGTACTATATTATTTAAAAATATATATGTAATGGACTGCACTACAGCATCACTGACCTCGCCTGAGAATATTCTCCAGCGATCTCCACCGTGATGTCATCTTGACCTTGACCTTGTAGGTCAGGGGTCAACAGGAAGACTTCGACCTCCTGTGGTCCCTCCTCACCATGTAGAAGTACCGAGAGGTTCACAGATACAGGGACAGTCTGCAGTGCAAGAATACATAGATCAAGGATATATACGATATAGTATAATGATACTCAAACTTACAGAACTTACCAATGAAGAGCAAGAAACAACAACACGATTTTACATTAACACCAAACGTATCATAAAAACTAAAAGGATGTTGTTATGTTTTTAAGCAGGCATGATGCTTTTGGTAGGAACATCTACAGATATGCATTTGATAACAAAAAGAAAACCCATTAGATGATACTGGGTAGTAGTGTTATATTTTCTTTAGTGACACGTCCACGTAGTATTGGCCGTGTGGTTGGTATGTTGTATTCATTAGTTGAAACACAACCCAAACTACCTCATGTTGGCCTACTCGCCTCAAGGATATGACATATTTAGAGATATATTGACATAGCAAATAATCCAGGACAACTTACACGTTGATAGACCATTGTCATTGATTGTCAGTATTTGATGTCATTGTTGTGTTATTATTGTTGTGTTATGATATATATTGATGTCCTTCAACTCACATTTGCTCCACTGTCAGATGTGGATATGTGGATTCTGTGTATCAGTATGTCCCGCTGTCCACACACATCCACCTCCACTGGGTCGATAGCCTGGAGGCATTTCACCCTGGAAGACAACGCAAATAATTAACAAGTAATACGAATGGGTGTTCAAATAGGACTGTGTATCTTTAATGACATAGTTAACCATTTATGTGTCACTGTTCTAATGAGTCATGTTCCTTTCGTGATTAAACACTGGGTCCAGGTGCACCAGGGAAGGTATTCTCAAACCTTCATAAGTCCTAAGAAGTTCGTAAGTACTAAGAATTTGCCAAACTGATTTTCTGCTCATGTTAATATTTTCTCACTAAGAAGTTTCGAGAATACGGACCCTGTTTCTGGGAATACGGTTACAATTAAAACCTTATTTAGTACATGTACATGGGTGATGACACTGTATAAGAACATGTTGTACACTAAATATTCCTTCATCATTATTAGCTCAATGGTCTGTTTCTCTCGATGGGTTGAATAGTAATGTCATCTGCCTTTAAAGTATAGTCATGGACATGATAATACTAATGTTCTTAATATTTACTAGTTGCTATAGCTTACATTTGTAAAAGATTGACAATAACTAGATGTATAGTAGATTGTTAGTGATTTACCAAAATTTAAATTGTGATAAATATGGTTTTGATGGAATGATTGCATTCTATTGATACGCATTAGTTCACATCTTATCTGATGCAAATAACAGTATAGGCGTGTGTACTAGCTATTAGGAACAATAACGCCACATAGTATTGATTCATAGCCTCTGCAGCGTGATGTCTCACACCTACCCCACATTAGAGGATAGTGTATCAGAAAGAAACATGCCTATGGAAACATTTTTACTATCATTACGATAAATCATATTTTATTAGCAAATACTGAAGCTACTGCTGACTATTTGAACGTCGTTATTACATATTTACTAATTTCAGTATATTTAATCATATGTAGATCGTCATTTATATGTATTATGGCGCCTTTAACTGCTAATACTACCTAACAATGTCACATATAGCATCCATTGACATTGCTGAGATGTGGTTGTTTTCAAAGGTAACAAACAATGACAACACTTATCTAACCAGGATTTAATTCAAAGATCACCATAACTGCCTATTGTCATCATGCAGACTACTATGCTTCGTCTCGGCCAATACTTGGATGGGTGACCGAGAGCCTGTGAGTATCTAGGATTCGTTCCTGCCCCGCACTGAG
>JAVCKZ010110093.1:0-10360 GCA_034780755.1 Lepetodrilus elevatus | reverse complement strand
ATAAAAATAAAAACTTCACCAATAATAAAAAAAAATATAATGATCACCAAATATTTTTTTATTTTATTTTGATTAGGGCAAATAAAATAAGAAAATGAAGTTTTTTTATTTTTCATTCAATGAAGTATTTACCGATATAATCTACGAAATAGGGGTGTCAATGCATTTCATGCCCAACTATAGCTGCTGGAAGGCTATTTGACAATACTTGAGATGAAAGCTTCACCATCTCGTGATTTACATGTTTAACGGGCCCCAGATCGGAGAACAGTGCATCCATGATCTAGGACAGGAATACAATATTGTTGTGACTTTACTTTCACACTGGGTCTAATTACACCCGCATTTTCAATTAAATTACGAAAATATATGTATACGAGTTCCTGACCCAGTCTGGACGTCCTCGTGGAGTGTGTATATCACGTAGATCTGTCGTTACCGGGAATCCAGCCCTGATTAGGTAGATGTTGGTTTTCAGTTGGGAACATTACGGCCATTAAAGTAGGCTCTGCTGTCCATTACTAGCGTTGTTGGATCCATCAGGAAGCGAGGTTCAGTTGCTTGAAGATGTTGCTTAAATGGTGGAAACATGTTTAGGAAAAAGCTATGTATTGTAAACAAGATACCAAGTTTCGGTATAATGGCCATCATGAATTATTGATGATGCAAATGAATCTTTTTAAGTGTAAAATGTAAAAGTAGGTTTTATTGTTTTGACAGATATCATGAAGAGCGTGGTGGGAGTTTGTAATTGTTTTTTGATGGAAGTAATATTTATTGGATGTTTTGGATACACTGTTTATGCTTTAGGTGACGATTATATTTTGTCATTGAATATTTGCTTTTTGTATTGATTTCAAGATCATATTGTATCGTTTCTTCACTGTGGACATTAAAAAAAACCTTGATGAATCATTTGCTACACAACCAGATTTGAATAGTTGCATTAAAGAAAACAGGATTTGGATGGTTCTTGTATTATGGTAATATTGAATAATTCTTCTCCAAAGTGATAATTGAAATTTAAGTGTGTTCATTCCTGTTTTCACATTACATTTGATCTCGGCGAATCAAACAGACATGCATGCTAGCTGGGACATATTTGTGGAAGAGAGCTCCTTACCCTCCCAATGACCGAGTGATTAGCAGCGACAAGAGGATGTCGTTTGTCAGTTAAAGAGAAATGGCGGATCTTATTCCATCCTGTATCTGTATGAGCATCTCCTTCCATAACGTAAATCTGTGATTTGTAATTTACGTGTAAATCTGTGATTTGTAATTTACGTACTACCATCACTGCTCATCTTATTATGTTCACTTTTAAATTGCACACTAATCTTTTCTGTGACTGTCATGGCAACAGGATATTTAATATTGATCAACATATTTTTGTAGCCTACCATCATATTCCAATCTAGTAATTTCTTAAAACTGCATGCATTTCTTCTGGAGATGTTATTAGAGAAATTTGTTTAGTGATTTCATTCATTCATCCAGTATGATTAATTTTAGTTCAAAATGAAACTACATTCTTTTTTTTTATGGAAAAATTATTGGACAACTCTGATTAACAATAATGCTTATTTATTCAGGTCCGCTTTCTCAAAACAAACTTAAAGTTTGAGATTTTGCTCAGCTAAGATTTCTCCTATTGACTCAGTGATGTAACTTGAGTAAAATTTCAGCTGGGTTTGAGTTTTTACTCGTTATAGCACTGTCAATACAAATCCCAGCTGAGCAAAATTTCAAACTCAATTTTATTTCGAGAAATCAGGGCAAGATTGATCAATGAAGTCAATATTGATATGTTGAGGAGACAGCATAGCAACCACATTGAAAGTGTTTTATGTTGATTCACTGATGACAGTTCAGCCTGGCCTACCAGGGTTCAAATTCAACTTGAAAAGGTCAATGAACTACAATTTAACTATTTAATTTGTATTTTCATGTTCCTGAATTCAATGGATGCTTCTCCTCAATATGTCTGAAGTACTGAAAAATCCTTCTTTATGATGAACATTTAAAAAAGGTATTTATAAAACATACCAATTAGTCTAAATCTATCCTACTGTTTCTGATCATGGTCTACCAGCCACACAGGAGATGGTGTACATGTTATCCTTCCCTCCTCCCTTCCTTCCTGCTAATGATGTTTGTATCGATGCCCAACACTTTTGAATATCTGGCTTTTGATTACCGGTAATGCGACGCATGATTTCAACACACTCGGAGCATTATCCACATTGATCATCTGATATGAATTCCTGCCTTGGCCTCATATCAATGTCAATACTCAGGCTTCTCTTTGGTACCTTCAGTCAAGCTCTACAACACTATGTCAACTTTTCTGTTATGCTATAACCTCATGAGACTTGACAACAGTATTCTATTTATTTCCCCGAATAAATTCCATCTAGTGAGGTGCTATTTCAGTATCTCGCCACCTGATGCCATCGTTGAGCCATCATATTGATGACATGAGATGTGATCTCATCTTCAGATAATCAAGGAGGATGTAAGGAACAATGTGAGGCGCCAACGGTCCATCTTGACCTCTTTACACTTGCAAAAGGCCCTATAGTCAATCGAAGACACAATTTGAGGTGCCAACGGTCTAATTTGATATCTATACACTTGCACCAACCCTCACCAATACAATGCAGGTATGTGGTTATTGGATGACAATGGGAAATACTTGTTGGATATTGACACGTAATTGGAGCCAATTAGCCGTGAACCCGCTGTAAGACTAGGCTACGAGAACATTTTATGAGGTTCGGGGGATCGTGATTGCATCTATGTTGACCCTGCAATATCAGGTTTTCTACTAATAGGCCGATCAATAGATATATTCCCTGGTCCAGAGATTAGCATGATGACATACAAGCATTTTCCGAAACTCCGCCAATATTTGTTCCCGATTTGAGAGCAGCTGTGTCACTTTGTACCACATTGTATATGAAAGCCAGTTAGCGTTGCTGATAAGCAGGAACATTTGCCCTCAGTGGATGATCATAAACACTGGCTTTATGCTTCTAGACTTTGAATGTGTTCCCACAATGATGAACCTGGGGCCATATTCATGAAAGGATTTACGTCAAATTTTGAAGACCAAATATATAGCAAAAACTGACTTGAACCCTTTTGTGAATATGCCCCCTGGTGCCATATTCACGAATGGGTTTAAGTCAGATTATGGTCTTCAAAAAGTGACTTAAACCTTTCGTGAATACAGCCTCAAGGTGAACGTCCGCTTGGCTTAGACATCATTGAAGACACTATTTCTTATGGTTTAACTCTCTCAGTCCTGAAGGCAACTGAATATGCCCTAATGAACAGTGTCTGTGCTTAATTCAGTGAGGAGAGGGTTAACCTTTTAATGAATATCTAATTTTAGAGAGGTATATTACATTGTGTGGATAGATGGACGTGACAGAAGCAGTTATCACTGTCTCTATGTAGCGGCATCTGAGGAAAGTCACACATGCAGATAGAATTTTAATACTGATTAAGTTAAATTAAATATGGACACACAAAAAAATATATTTAAAAAAAATATATATACTGTATCTTGTTGGTCTATTACTGTACCTGCATTAAAACTTCGGACTGCATTTTGTCAGAGAGCTTCATTGCAATATGTTTATACGTCAGTTATGTAAATGTGACTGTTATAAAAAAGGTCACAGAGACTGGTTGAGAAGATTTATCATCTAGACAATTTGAGCTGAAGTTAAGTCAGCAATATGCATTCAACGAACTTAAAAAGTGCCGCGGGATAAAGATCTCGCCATTACTTGCATGCTTGAAGACAAGATCTCGCCACAGCTGCCAGTGTTGGTCTTGTACAGCTGCATATTTCAAGGAAAGCAGCTAGTTTTTGTAAGATATTTCTGTATTTATGGTGCATATGCCGTGTTTGAGACATGGACAGTTTTGTATCTTGTCCACACATTCTGTTTTTAGGTATAGAATGAAAGAAAATTTAGATTGCTTGTTTGGAGGTTATAGTTAAGTTGATTATGATTGCAATTGTATGCCTTGCATCCCAGGAGCCTGTTGCATGACGCTCTTGTAGCGCTACAATAGTTGTAACTGGGCTCCCGCCACAATAGAAAGCGTTGACGTTACAATAGTTGTAGCCTACAAGAGTGTCGTGCAACAGGCTCCAGTACAACAAGTCTTGCAAACAGGAAAAGTAAATATAAACTTTTTCTGAAATATTAGTAGTAGTTTCATGGTATTCCTTGAAAGTTTACAAAACAGTCAGATTTGATATCTATACAATGCAGGTATGTGGTTATTGGATGGCAATGGGAAATACTTGTTGGATATTGACACGTAATTAGAGCCAATTCGCAATTCAGTGATTGAGTGCTACAAGAATTGCAAGTTTTCTCATGTGTGATTCAAAGAAGAATATGACAATTGATTCCAAGAAAATGTTGTGTTTTCTTTTGGTTAGATTAATAGCTGTGAGGTTTGCTCTGCCAAGTTCCTTCTTGCAGCTGTCATGTAGAAATAAGCTCATTTCCGTTTTCACGTTCTCGTTAATTATCTCCATCAACATGCACATGTGCAACTCATGTTTTCTCAACCCTACAATATCGTACAATACACACACGAGGATTCATGGCGATATCATATTAGCTGATTACCGTCAGTAGTTATATTGACATAAATTGATATGCGCCACAACCTTTTGTATCTGCCATGAGGGAAATGTTACTGAACACTGTCTGAGTATGGATCAGCCTACTTTATGATAGTCTGATGTAGAAAATAATGGTTTACGTTTGACTCTAGTTATACAGGTTTATGTGTCGTGACAAGTTATTTTGAAATGATCTAAATCACTGGATAAGACCTATTGAACTGGTGGTATAATGTCTGGGTTTGCTGTCAGCAGTATTCTCAGTGTATTGGTCGGTGTCTGCCTGTATCTTGGTCAGTAAGTAATTGTATAATAGTACCTCTGTCGTTAGAGTACGTTTAAGCTATGCCAGTTGTTGGAACCAACATGTACATGTACTGTAAATCACAAAATTAATGCGTCACTAATTTAATGGGACCTCTAGATTTTAGACGTAAATGTGACACCAATAAAATGCGAACGGTCATGTCTCCATTCATGTTTGTTCACCAGTCTTACCTTTAATGCGCAGCAATTAAATGCGACAATACGGCGGTTGCATTTTTCGCATTAATATTCTGCTTGCATTACGGTAATTTCATGATTTACAGTATTTAGTTGCCATTAACTCCCTTCCTCTGGAATTAAGAATTGCAGTATCATGTATCATTTCACCATTTCACCATTTCAAAGCCTATTAATTTATAAAGATATGTCATGCACCATCGTTAGATCTGTGTTGTGCTACACTAATAGTGGCTCCAGCATAGATGCTTCCATTGGTAGATGACACAAAGTTCAATAGATGTCAACTTTTTACTTCTTCAAATATAGTTCTCTGCAACCCATCAAATTTTGCATGATCTACCGATCATAGCGCCAATGGCAGATCCATTGATGGTGCACATACACACATGCACATGTCGATTGTTCACAGTTTTCCTCCAACATTCAGTGCTACAGGTGTTGCAGGTTACCTCCTACCTTAAACTTATCTTGTAATGTAAGTGAAAAATCATTCTTAATTCAAACAAGCACAGAATATAAATAGATGTAATAGTCTTAACAACGGAACAGGACGTGATATTGGATCCATTGACTTTCTAGTGATAAACCAATCACAGTTACCTAATCTGATATTGATTCAATCCTAGACCCGCCGTTTTCATTTTTATTTTTAGGAGAATTAATCTATTTGAAGATGCTTGCTATGAATCAGTTGACATACTGTCTGATTCTTGATATTAATGTTTGAGAGCAACACGGGCGTTGTACTAACTATCTTGTACATGCACTGGTGACAACTGGCTGGGAGCAGTGTGTTGGGTCCAGAAATAGAAAACAGACTATAGGAATTGGGTCCACATGACTCTGGTCAGCTATTGTCGTCCAGCCCTGTGGGTCTCTCAGGAAGGCCACCTCCAACCAACTTTTAAGTACAGACCACCGCTAAATCAAGCAGGATCCATTAATGCCGATATGTGCATGTGTGTGTGTGTGTGTGTGTGATCTTTGAGCCGTAGATCTGATCTTCAGCCGAGGAGGGAGAATTGATGGCCGTATTATTATCCACGATTAGCACAACAGGTGTGTGGTGCCAACGGAGGAGGGTCAGAACAAAGGTAATCTTGTGATTTTATCTTGTATTTGTTCAATAATGTACCATAGAATTATGTCAATATGATTTTCATTTTGAATTAAATATAACGGTTGTATGATTTAATTGTTTCCCTGTCAGTCTAATTCATCCCAATCGTGAATAGATTCCTGGTTATCTGGGTAGAAGAATTTCGTAGGCATTGTAATTTAGGTTTGAGATACTTAATTTGTAATGGTAATGGATAAGATATGTCATCAGGTTTTAGCTGAATTTTATTTTCTATTTTTTTACAATTTAATTTTCATGAGGTATGAGCAACTTTGTTCTATCTGCGACATGATATTCTAAGTGAACTAGCACTATAGAAACTGGTGGAAATCCAGACTAGTCATGATATTAGTGAAAGATTCTAGAAAGTGACTTTAAACCCCAACTCAACAACAACAACAAAAAGTATGAGCAACTATTATGTATTCAAAGTATTACTTGGCATCAGTTACAGTATCTTCGTTGTAGTTATATTTTGTACTGCTTTTGATAGTGAGATCACTTTAGGATCTGTGTGTGATATTTATCAACCGTATTATATGTTGTTCCATGATGAATGTGTGTGTTTGAATGATGATCATCAGGTACACTAGCTGTGATTACAGACACAAACTATACTGTAGGTTTGCTAGCTAGTACATACTTTACAGTTAATTTTAGATGAATTTAATAAATTAAGCCACGTAAATTTTGTATTACTATCCAGTAACAACACTTTCTCATGATTGCCCACAACTTAAATATACATACCCCGGTACATATATATGTACATATTATATAGTAATGAAATTTAATAAAGTTAATCCTCCAAGCTTTATATTCCAAAACAAAGGCATTTTTGTTAACAAATTGCTGTGAACTTCATAGATTATAATGTTTACCCAGATGCCATATTTCAATACTCTAATGTTCATTACTATGATCAAAATATAGTGTTTGTTCCTGAAACGGATTTTTGCCCATTTTCTCGAAACCACGGTTTCCGTACATGGCTGTGCAAACTTTGGACTTATTGATCTGTGTGTGATACGGCAGGAAAGGCGACAGTCTCCACCGCATGCGTTGCACAACTACCGCAACAACAATCCAGAGAAATGTGATCTCACATACAGGAAAGGGATTGTCGCGAGAAATAGGTATTTAAAAAAAAAGTGTACATTGTGTTGCAGTGAAATTTGATTTATACGCAGGGAGGGGAATTGAATTATAAAGAATTTGTTTTATTGTCCAAGTTCCATGATAATGGTGTTCAATGATCCTGAAGTTACAGAATTACTCTCGATCATGGATCACTGTGTACGCATTTGACCTCAACTCCCTGAGGAGTACACAACCCAAGCTGCAGTTAGGAAGTCGGTCATTCGTGACGATATCTCGTCCCACTGGATGAAGTGGGGCTTTTAGCTAATAAAGTCACGTGGCTAAGTTAGAAGGTTACACCACAAGGGTTTTCAACCTGTGTTCAGTAAATGAGGCAGGAATTAATCACAGGTACTGCAATATTTTTCTCCACAATATTTTGCTCTGCCATGCTTAGCAAACTCATCAACTTGTAAAATTGATATCAAAAGACATTTGGTGGAGATTCTGTATATCAGACCTGGCTATATTTACATGTATAGAACATGGATATTTTCATCTTTTAGTTGTTGAAAGATAGTGATAACATTGCAAGATTGCAATACTCTTTCACAATATGTGAGTTACACTTTCACAATATTTAATGATGTGGTATTCTGTCTACTCATCACGTATTGGTGAAAGATTCCCGTCGTGACGTAAAACAATAGTTCACTCACTATTCTGTCTATGGTATTTCAATCGCACATGTACATGTATATCTCTTTCAGAATAAACGATTGTCATCAATCTACGTCGCCTAACAAATTGTCACATATCAGTATAATACAATTGTAAATTAAAGAATAGATTGAATATAATATTAGGAAGTGAAATTGAAACTCTTATAACTTACTCATAGCTCAGTTTAGGTATTTCAATTTCAAATGTGAATCTGGCTTGTGTGATTGATAGTCCCCCGACGTCTTATATCAGGAGATCTTCGTACAGTCGTTGACATTATCCAAGTGAGAATTAAACTGACAATATCTGAACGTTTTCTGTCAAATGTGACGAAATATTATATGTCCATAAAATAATTTTGGCAGCAGTCAACATTATATACTTTTTTTTGGTGCATTTTGATTCCCCTCTGGATAGCATCCATATGTCTCAGTTTAGAGGTGCAGATTTAACCCTATCCCTACTGGATCAATCGCATTCACTCTCCTGTTGCATTGGCATATACTAATGTCTCAAACAGATGGAGGGTTAACTATGGCAATTCATGAATTAAGAAGTTTGCAAGATATAATCTGTGAAAAATGTATATATAATGATAATATTATTATTAAAAATGGGTTTTTATTTTATTTTAAAATCATTTGTGACTCATTAGCTATAGTAATCATCTCAATTTTGACAAATACATATTTGCTAATCATATCATATAATAGTGCTATATTGGGTGGCATGGACGTAACAACATTTAAATATGTATACTCCAGCTGAAGTAGATGACAGAAGTGTTTCCTGAGTCAGATTATATATTCATCACAACCCTGCACATATATACAAACATTTCTGGCAGGTATACACATCTTGTTTAAATGTATACAGATATGTCTGTCAAATATGTACACTGTCTAGAACAAACACGTCTGGCATAGACTACTATAGTACATGTTGTTAATGCTATAAACCAAGATTTGACTTCAACATTTATAAGTGTGAACAATCTCAACATCAAGCAATACTTCAATAAAAAAAATCTAATTATTCTACCATAATGTATAATGTGATCAGTTTCATAATGTATATTGCTTCATGTTATTGTATACAGTATATTACACTTTCTGATCAATCGAAATTTCAGAAACATGAGATAATCTTTTTCTGTATTTTTGCTTCTAGCTGTCAATTTGATTGATTTATCATCTTTATTGTGAAGTATTATCCATGATTTAGGATAATGAAATGTACCACTCTCTTTGTACTAGAATCATGTTTGATTAATTCTTTCCCTTCTGATAGTTCTTTACGTATCTTTAGAGCTATTCAATTATACTGAGTAAATGTGCCCCTGATTGCCATAGATGGTGTTGTTTCAGTACACAAAGATTATCTGTATTTATAATATAAAGTGTATTTGTGAATCTAACGAACAGCAATATATGCATTTCCCACAGTTTTATATTTTATCTAGGTTTATTGAACAGCTATATATTAATTATTGATTTCCCACAATGGTATTTCTGACCCATGGCTAACCTTAAGAGGTCGGGGTAGGTTACAGACTTATTGGCAACATATGCATGTAGTAATTATGCCTGATCAGGATAGATTAATCACCGAGTCCTTTTCAACTATGTACAGATCGAATGTATCGGAAGTTTGAAATTGATCACATGAAAACATGATATATTTGGAATATTTAGTGTTATAAGTTACAAATCAGTTGCTACAACCAGTGGGTATTGCTAGAGAAACTTTTGTCACCAACTTTCAGTTTTCATATTTTACAAAAATAAATGCTGAACATTTCTTCTGTATGAATGTGTTTCCCTTTTATATATCCACAAGTGTCTGTCTGTCTGTCTGTCTGTCTGTCTGTCTGTCTGTCTCTCTCTCTTCTTTTCTCTCTCCTCTCTTTCTTTCTCTCCCCCTCTCTCTCCCTCTATATATATATCTCTCTCCTCACCCCCTCTCTCTCTTTCTTCTCTCTCTTTCTCTCTCTCTCTTTTCTCTTTCCTCTCTTTTTCTCCCCCCTCTCTCCCTCTCTCTCTATATATCTCTTCTCACCCCTCCCTCGCTCTCCCCTCTCTTTTGTCTATCTCTCTTTCTCTCTCTTCTTTCCTCTCTCTTTCTCTCCCCCTCTACCTCTTTCTATATATATATCTCTCTTTTCACCCTCTCTCTCTCCCTTTCTCTCCCCTCTTTCTCTCCATATATCTTTCTCTCTCTCTCTCCCTCCATCTCTCCCCATATCCCCTCTCTCTCTCTCTCTCTCCTCTCTCTCT
>JAVCKZ010110082.1:0-10361 GCA_034780755.1 Lepetodrilus elevatus | reverse complement strand
TGAAGCAATATTTACCTGAAATTGCTGTTTTCGCAATCGGATGCCATGATGTATCGGCAGACTCCTTGGAAGTGCAGAGTGGTTCCATCAAAGGTCCGATAATGTGGATCACCGTATACAATACATGTTCCTGGTTCTGTGAAAAGAGAGAGAATACGGTATTAACATCCAAAACTATCTATAAAATATACACAGCATATCTATAATTTAATATATATGCAGCATATTTCTATAATGACATCATTTGTATTTAATAAGTTATCATTTTTAAAAGTATATAAATCCAATTTCATGTATGATCAATAATTCTAATTAAGATATGGCTATTTATTTGTAATTAATTTATTAAGCAGACACTTATGTACCAGGCCTGCGTTTCTCGAAAGGTTTCATACTGGTATTCTGATCCTAAATCGAGGTTTATGTAAAAGTACAATGTAGGCCGTGATTTAGGCAAGGACTATTTCCAGAAACAGAGACCTGACCCCGAGATTACGAAACATTTTTAATAATTTTCATGCTTGAGCTCAAATTTTATATGAGAATTTATGTACGAAACTTTGAGCTGAAAATGAAAAATCATAATAAAAAATATTTTCATAATCTCGGGGCCTGATTAGCAAACGTGAAAAATGGGTGTGATATTTTACTAACGTTTCAGACAGACGGGACAGCAGTTGCCGGGGGCGACGGCAGGGACCTGGTCGGGTGTACACTCCAGCGGCGGACATCTTTTAATGGCACACTTGACGTGGCCGGCCAGACACTTACATCGAGTACACTCATCCAGCGGCCATTCTTCTCCAGGCTGGAGGGAGAGAAAATACAACTTTAGTAGTCCAGCTAGCAAAAGTATCCAGAATGATCAGGATTTTTTGAAACAAAATAAGTCTCATAAATGGCATGTCAGAGTTTTTACTGAAATCAGTAATTTGCATTTCTCGAGAAAAGAAAAACAATTGTTAACTGAAAACTGTGACTCAGGAAACAATCTGAGTAATAAACATAGTTTTTATTTTTTCCCCGAGAAATCCAAGCCAGGGTCACAATAGCACTCTAGTAAGTATAAAAGACCACTACCAGTTAAACAGTTGGTTCATCAGTACCAGCAAATGTTTGCAGGTTTACTGCAACACTCTGCATTGTAGGCATTACAGGGTTCTTCCTACTTTACCCTCAAGCCATGATATATACGTGAATCAATTTTGAAAGCGGGCGTAAACCCAAACTCAAACTAAAGTAAAATGTCCACGTACCTGGTACGTGGTGTCGTAGTACTGGCAAGTAGCGTCCTGCACGGCCTGGCACATATCGCAGCACCCGTCGGGCGTGGGCATGAGCTGCTCCGCGGCACTGCACTGGAGCGCGGGACATTCCCTGATGCTGCACTTCACCTCGGCTTCGCGACACTGACACGTGACGCACGGGTTGTCAGCCGCGGTCCAGATGTCGCCTTCCTTGTAGTACTTGGCCTCTGTGCCGTCGTAGCACGCTGTGTCGGAGATAAAACAACGCTATTGCTCTAGTACCCCTATTAATTCAAACAGGCAGTGATATGTTCAAACTATAATAATTACTGAATTACAAGTTCAATACTCTACAAACTGAGCTGAATGGGTAAAACTGTTGGCTGAGACCAATAGGAGCATCTTATACCACACACATCTACATTAATATAATTGGAAATTTAAGGTGGTAAAACAATTAACGTTGGAGGTCAGAGAGATTGTAATAACTCACGTGGACATTTGGGGCAGCATTTGCCCTTGGTGAAGATCTGGACAGTCGGCGGGCAACTTAGTGGCTTACACTGGTCCCTCATACACACCCAGTTGAAGTCCTCCTGTGGATGTAGGAAGAAGATCAGTAGTACACGAAGAGGACTTCATGGCCCCGTTCCTTTGAGCACAGTACACTGTACTCGCACAGACAGGCGACGTCACTCCAGTAAGCTGTACTGAGTGAAAGGAACGACTCGCACACATCTCGCACAAGCAAGTTGGCGGCAAAGAATTGCCTTATAGATGTGGTGACATCACCGTACTTTTTTTTCTGTGTTGTCTGCACCACCTCGCTAGCGAGTACAGTCGGCGCACTGTCCGAGAACTGTGTAACACGTTCCTTTGACAAAAGTGTCTGTCCGGCATACTAAGACAGTGTACTGCGCTCAAAGGAATGCGTCCCTAGATAGAACAAACAGGAAGACTTCCAGATGGAGCATAGCTAACCAAGCACACCCACCACATATATACAACACACTCACCTTGCATTCGCAGTAGAAGCACGGTTCTTTAGGGCGTGGCCACGTGCGTCGTCCAATGTCATTCAGCGTGCAGGTCGTACCGACTTCATGAAAGAATCAAAAGATTTAATTTTCAAAGAACATTATTTATAGCTCAAGGGATGATTTCATAAGGTTCTCATATTACCAGTATCTAACAGACAATGGCATTCTTGTATCTGACTGATCATTATGAGACTTGGCAAACTTGCAGCAATATTATAAAGTCACGTTCAGAAAATTGCTATTGATTTCAACATATTTTATTGTCACAAATTCAATGGGATCAGACAAATATGAACCACTTATCTAAGTCCTCTCTTTAGATTACTATAGTTTCTTAGTGGAAATAAATATAAGTTAAATAATTATAATAAATAAACAAACATCTATTACATCGTTATTTAATTTTCTGTAACAGCAGGTTTCAAACTTGGGATACATGTATATTATCCCTATCCAAGTGGAGATAACTCACATCCAGAACACGAGGCACAGCATTCTCCGGGCGCCGGGTCTACGAGTTGTTCAGGCGGGCAGTTAGCAACACTCGGACATGCCTCGTGTACACACTTCAAGTGACCATCCTTTCAAAGAAAATATTACACCTATAAATAATTATTTTCAAAGATGTGGAAAAAATTAATTTGAATACAAAAATTAATTTGAATACAAAAATTAATTTGAATACAAAAATTAATTTGAATACAAAACTATGGTCTGGGAGTATAGCCATTAAACATATGTAGATCCAAGTTCAATTAATATATATTTATGGATGATGATAATTGACAACACAATTATGACAAATGATGTAAAATGACTGATATCAGATATATAGTGAATGTCTCGTCACAGTAGTATTTGTGATTATCAGTTAAGCTAACAATCGTAATCTCACCGCACACGTGCAGTAGTCACAAGGATCTCCATTGGGTGTGAATACATCCCCGTCTTTGTAGCGGCGACCTTCAAAGTTACAGGCTGGAACGGAAAAATTGTAGTATTCACGCGACGATTTTAGTACCGTATATGGTTGGCACCAAAGTAAAGGACCCATAACGAATTGTAGTTGTATGTGACAGCTTAGTCTTGGTCAGAGAGGTTACTTCTTTGGTTAAGCTGGTAGAGTATAGGGGCCTGCTCCTTTCTAGGTGTACTGTCTGTACTTTCTGTCTGATGCATGCACAATTACATTGTATGGTGTTGATCCTTGGTAAGTGCACATGCGTCGGACAGAAAGTACAGACAGTACAGCTAGAAAGTAGCAGGCCCTAGGACACATTCAGATGCCCTTCGTTCGAATACCAGGACCATAGTCTTGTTACACAATGATAACTGAAGGAAAAATGGACATAAGATATAAAACACTTTCAAATACATGTATTTTAATGCTGGGGTCAGCTGAAGCCATACAGTAGGGCTGCTTGATTACTCTGCTGGCGTACGCCGCTTTGTGCGCGCATAAATAAGGGCGTTTTAGATTTTGTTGTCGGAGTAGTGGTACTCACTGGGACAGACAGGACAGCACTGTCCCGGTACCTGGACGGGGTCGTCACACGGCACGTAGCAGTCCACCTCCATACACGTGATCAGACCGCCACTGCACGTACACGAGATGCAGGGATTCTCTGGCAGGATCCACATTCCACCCGTCTCGTACTGGACTCCACGGAACTCACAACCTGCCACACGAACATCGGAGATAACGACTATCAGTATAATTAAATCCATAATGATGTAATTTTAGTTAACAGCATGCAACAGACACAATCTGAAACAGTAATATTGTACTTTTGGTTCATTATTTTAGTGGTATGCAGGATGCATGAATCTTCAGAGTTACTCACCTTTGCACTGCTCGCAGCACTGTCCTTCTGGCTTCTCCTTCATGAGACACGTGAGAGTAGGACATGTCTTGTCCTCACATAGGACATTGCCATCCTGTAACACAATGACATTTGAGAAATAAAAATAAATTAAAAACATCAAATTACGTAGAAAGGAAATGTTACGAAAAATAGTACTCTTGAAGCTACAATAATTTAATAAACCATCTCGATCCTGAAAATTGGTTAACAGCGTGATACAAACTGAAATTTCTTGTATACTGTGACATCTAATGAAGCTTAAATAACTTACTGTAGAAAGTTACAGGTACCCACTAATGTTACCCACTCTATTGTAGAATATTACCCATTCTACTGTAGAATGTTACCCACCCTACTGTAGAATGTTACCTACCCTATTGTAGAATGTTACCCACTCTACTGTAGAATGTTACCCACCCTACTGTAGAATGTTACCTAGCCTACTGTAGAATATTACCCACTCTACTGTAGAATGTTACCTACCCTATTGTAGAATGTTACCCACTCTACTGTAGAATGTTACCCACCCTACTGTATAATGTTACCCACTCTACTGTAGAATGTTACCCACCCTACTGTAGAATGTTACCTAGCCTACTGTAGAATGTTACCCACTCTACTGTATAATGTTACCCACTCTATTGTAGAATGTTACCTACCCTACATGAGCAGCTTCTACAGGCATCAGGCTGGAAGGCCTGTCTGTTATTGTACAGCTGGTTCTCAAAGAAGCAGTCGGTACACAGGGGGCAGCACAGGTCTTGTCGCGGATGGTTGCACTTCACGATACACGTTTCACGTGCACACTTCACACGACCCATCTGATGAAACAAATTTTTAAAAATCTGAAATCGCTGGTAGAAAAACATGGTCCTACGTATAATGCAAGTATATTTGATCGTGTCTTGAATGTGTAGCAACTTGGGTGCCCATCATGAAGTTCTTGTACCCACTAAGAGACTAAAGTGCTCCAATATCTACTCACTTTTCAATTATTACAATGACATGAATAAGAACAGCTCACAAGCAGATGAACATTGTACATTTGGACGTCAAATAAACCTGTCCTTGGTCTCTTATATATTGTTGGATACAAGAATTTCATTAAAAGGTGTCCAGCACAATATCGATCATGTAATGGGATTCAAACCTGAGGTGTCTGTGTATTCATGTCCATCACTACTGACTCAGTCAATGATTCAGTGTGCAGTCACTACCTACTCAACTCCCTGAGGAGTATACCATACAAGCTGCCATTTCCAGTACCTCTGGTTTAACTCCTTCCCTAATGGGAAAACAACTGGAGATACCTTATCATGCAGCGATATTGATTAACTCTCTCCATGCTGGAGGCAACCAAAGATGCCCTGAAGAGCTGTCTGTGCCTAATCTAGCTGGGATAGGATTAATCCAGCAGGAAAAGGGTATTAGGGTATTATATTACACAGCACTCTTATCCGCTAAGATAATGTAGCGCTCTCTTTTCAGTGTATTAGCTATCAGTGAAGAGAATGTGAAAGGATACCCAGATGTAAATCTTGTAATGGTGGCCTCACCTTGCACACACAGGTCTGACAGCCGTCTTCAGGGTGCTTGAAGGAACTGGCATCAGGATACATCTGTCCTAGGAACTGGCAAACTGGAAACCAGAGGAAGAACACATTTAGAAGAATGAAATCTGAATGTATTCATGTCAAAGGTCAACACAAATATTATTCATGTTCAAACGGAGCGGCATTAAAATAAGTAGTTTGCTTGTTTGCCAATCCACTTTCAGTTCTTTTGGACATAAATATGTTTAAACCATGTTCAAACGAGAGCTCAATTATAATTATCAAACGAGAAAGAAAAAACAGAGCAATGAGGGTATTACAGTAATGTTATTTTACCAAATGTTACATATGAGTAAGTGAGTTGTTGTTTCATGTCACAGTGGGAATCTTTACATCTGAGGTCAGTTTGAAAATTATACAATGAAATAGAACATGTATGTGTTTGATCAGACTGCCTATGCACTAAATGCACATATACAGTACAATATAAAAAAAATCATCTCAAATCATATAAATTAAAATTCTTCATATAATTTCCTACCTGGACAAGATGGACAACACTCTTTTGGCAGTTTGACTGGGTCAATACAACTGACCGCTGGGCAGGTGATCGTCTGGCATATGATACTGCCTCCCTGAAGACAAACTCACAGTTAAAATAAACAAACAAAACATAACAGCATTAAACTTAAAGACATGTGTATCACACCTGGTTTATTTTCCAGAAGAAAATAAAAATAATAAAAATAATTTCAACTTGGGTTTAGAGCTGCTTTCAAGATTCTTTCACTTATATCATGGTTTGTCAGTTTAGGGCAGGAGGAAACCTGCAATACCTATAGCACTGAATATTGCAGTAATCCTGCGAGCAACAGCTGGTACTGACAGACCAAGGATCAAAATACATTACACTAATGTAATGAGAAATACGAGTATGACCCTATTTATGGAAACTACATCTTATGAAATAAAACAAACAGGACTACCTACCATGCATGTACATCTCTTGCAGTTGTCGACATCCGACACGAAGGACGCTCCGTCAGCGTGGATGTTACCTTCGTAGATACAATCGCGACACTCCGGGCAGCAGCCGTTGTCACGTGCAGGGTGTGTGCAGGTCAGGTCGCAGGCCTCGGGGTAGCATTGCACAGTACCTCCCTGAAACAGTCACAGGAAATATACAGTTGTTTTCATTATAATTATTTATTTTTAAATAATTATTTTTTAAATGTTTTTTGTATATGGGGCATAAACTCACTTTTCAAGATTATTTAACTCCTATCATGGATAGTCATAGTTTACATATTTTACCTGAAATTATGTACATTTCATGTGTCTACACAAGTATATTTGGCAACAATCTACAGTTTCCACGTGTCCCACTGGTTTTCAATAGTTTGATAATGAAATATGTCAACAAACAGCCATTGTATGCCTTTAAATTATTTGTTCAATAATCCATGTAATTTAAGACTAAATTCTTGGTTAGATAATTGATATAGAAGAGTTTGATTCAGCTAAAGGCCACTGAAGCCAGTAAACGTATTAGTGTTACCCTGGACATTGCACCAGTAGTGTGTGAAGACCCGTTCAGAAGATTTGATTGCCTGATTAATTGTAACTATGAATACAGTACACATTGCATGGATAGTGTGAGGTGTTCTTTGTTGGTATAGCTGACCATATAATAAATAAGCAATCAAGATACATTACTGTGGCTTCTATGGTAGCTTAATAATGGTATATAGACCTCCAGATACATTTCACACTCAGCACTTTCTACATACATGTAAGATTTTGTTGTTGAGGACAAGGTATATGAAGGTACATAAATGAAGTATTTTATCATGAAGTTCATGTTTTATATCAAATAATAATTTTCACTGAATACCGGTAAGTGTATTTTTTATATAAACATATCATTTTATCATGAATTTCTTGTTTACTATATGAGAAAGTGTCCACTATGAAACTGTCCATAGCCCTGTATATATGATACAGTATACAAAGCATTGAATAAGGAAATGATAGTAAGCATATATTTAATTTCATCAGACCTCAACAAGACTACAAGATAATGTACATTTGAATTGAAATTTACTATATGGTAATTGGATTATTACCAGCAAAGTTAAAGCATTCAACACTAACATTGGTCCACAAACGAACAGATTCACCATTCACCATTAACCCTCTCCCTGCTGAAGGCGACTTAAGTTGCCTGAACACATTCTCATAAGTGGTATTCTCATAAATTATTGATAAATTACAGGACCATACTACATAACTTTCTGCATCATTTCTATTTCTAATTATTGTTTTTTTTTAAGACTGAAGTTTGATCACAGTTGTATTTTGTTCAGCTATTTAGAAAAAATAATAAAACATTAGAAAAATGTGTGTATTTAAGTTTCTTGTTTTAAATGAACAGATATGTTTTACTGATGAGATTAGCATAAGAGGTTATCTACTATTATGTTATTTGTCAGAACAATTGCCTACCATCTGATGACAATCATCTGGAATTTCCTTGTCTGATTCCACACTACACAACCTCAACAGCAACCTCTCAAACATAGTACGTAATCCACAACAGGAGGTTAAATGTTTGTAATATACTGTCACTGTAAATATATATACAAATAATACAAGAATGAAGACAAATACCATAAGACAGCTTATATAACGTTGATTTGTTAATTTTGATATGTATATGCATTTTGGGAAATTCCTTGTTTTCAAGCCAAATTATTACAAATAGCAAATAACACACAATGTATTGTCACAATACAATGAATTTGCTTGGAAAAAAAATCTAAAAATAAATAATCAAAAACTGAATATGCACACCACTATAGCACACATGATCCACAATAAAGTATGCTGATGAACAGGACAACTGTTCCAATTATGGTAAGTTATTTTATAGTAATTAAATTTTTTAAAGTATTGTTGTAGTAACATAGAATACCTTTCCATATCTATTTGTGAATGTTAAATTGTGAATGATTTATACTTTATAAATACTCTTTATATTATCAAATACTTTTTTGAGAGAAAGAAACTTCCAGAATATTTATTAATTAAATTATTACTTAAGTCCAATATTGATTATCAAATATTTTCCAAAATCAAGTCAAACTAAAATGAAATAACTTTCATATTCTATATTTCCATGTATTAAATATTTATATAAAATAGTCTAAAACTAAAATATTATTCAAATCAAATATGGTTTAAATCAAACAATTAAAATAATTACTAGAGACAATTCTACCCCACATTATACAGTACTCTCTTCAGATATTATTGTATTAACTTGTACTAGACAAGATAAACCTACAAATCCTATTATCACAGATGATCCCAGCTTGTACATATGATCTCATGCAAAGCCTTAAAACACACCCAACACACTACTCTCTCTATTGTAGCAATCTGCTTTTATCTGTAAACGAGATGATCCTGTAAATCTTTAAATCTGATCTTCTTCTAACACATTATGTAGTTCTGTAACACGGTCTGTGTTGTTCTACATTAACATTGGATTAGGAGCATTATCAAAGAGAAATGCTCATCCACTTTACTGTGTATTTACATTTTAAATGGGATACAGTTTTATGTCTTAAATATTTTTCCAGCATTTGAAAACACTGATTCTTTAGCAGACAGATAGATTACTAAGAGCAGTGTTTTGTTTTGTTTTTGTGATAGAAAGGAAGCTTGAATTGAAATTGTACAATAAATTGCATTTATACATTATACGTTTGGGTTTTAAAAAATATATAATTTCTTAAGTAATGAAAATTTGTTCATTGTAATTATATTTAGGACATATTTTGGTTTATACATATTTATATACATTTTATGTTGTGTTTCATGATAACTATATCTTAATAATAATGGCAATATCTATGTTCATTAGAATTCTGGAAAAAGAACCTAGTCCATAGAAATAGGATACACATGAATATTAACATCAGTTTTTATTTAAAGATATTTGTATCTAAAAAATCTGTTAGTGGATCAACTAATGATGTATACCATCTAATTGGGTACCGTGTACCAAAGTGAGATGAGCAGGAATGATAATGGGCAAATGTTCAAAGTAAAAGAACACATAAAAAGGTTACATGAAAGGGCTATTGTGATTTGTGTTTAATTCTTATGCTGTTCCCACTCTGAAGAAAATGATTTGACATATGCCATTAGGCCCAAATACAAAACTTATTTGAGTATGATTTAAAATTTGATCTTAAGCAATAACATGTACAACGTTGAACCATTAAATGTTATGAAAATATATTTAACTACATACAGTAGTACATTGCAATTATACAAACCATCAATCTGATATGACAGTATATATTTCTGACAATTTTTATTGATGACAATATTGTTTTATTTGTTTTTGTCCAAATAGAGAACATCTTATTATTATGCATGTACAATACTTTATGTAAACTTTTAAAGTGTTCCTACATATGCAAATAATCAATACACCTCACCATTACAATATGCTTTAATGTCCAGTATGGATACAATAATTTTGAAATAGTTTTGTATACTTCCATGAATTTAATTTCGAAATAGCATTTAGCAGAATTTCACATTGGCATGAATACTACTACTACTTTGAAAAACCCCACATCC
>JAVCKZ010110071.1:0-10361 GCA_034780755.1 Lepetodrilus elevatus | reverse complement strand
TCTCTCTCTCTCTCTCTCTCTCTCTCTCTCTCTCTCTCTCTCTCTCTCTCTCTCTCTCTCTCTCTCTCTCACTCACTATGACAATATCACTAACATACGTAACAAGTAACCCTTACTTACTTAGCATCAAAATGCGTGAGTCTATATATATGTAATAAACTGTCTGCATTAAGTGTGATGTACCTTGCTCCTTAATATACAATTACACATTGAATTGTCTGCCATGGGAACTTATAAATAACTGCAGCGTCTACTTAAAGTGCATAGCCGCACGCTTTTCAGGACGCATTTTCAGGACGCCTCCTTAATACATCTGAACACGGGTATGAAACATTACAAGGGCGACACTAACTTCCTGGTTCTACTGTTCCCTCATTATAATGCATCTATCTTGCATATAAGCCCACGCAACAAGCTATCTGATCCAAACTGTACTATACTGGTTCTTTGTAGAGTGCATGAGCTCAGGTTGCAATTCCTCAAAGTATCAATCCCAGTAGACGGAACCATGGCCAGTAGTCTTTTAGGTCATTGCTTCAGACGCAAACGATAAGTTATTATCATTATTTTTGGCTGAGCTATGTCGGCCATATTGGAAAACAAAATGGCCAACACTTGAAATGTGTGTTATATTTGGAATGTATGCCTTAAATACATGGATATAGATAATAGATGTAAAAAATAAGTCCCTATTAGTATTACCAAGATATAAAAACATGATTAGCATGTCGGCCATTTTTAAAGATGGCCGCAAGTATGGAGTACAATGTATGCCATATTTCTTGCTTGTATCATAAAGTGCACGAACTTTTGCTAAGCCTCCGAACTACCTGTTTAATAGCGAGTGCACTGTGCATGCAGTTGTCATGCTCTACCTGCACAGAATATGCGTGCACAAAGCTCCACTGCATCAGGCTTTCTGTTTTGTCCCCGGCGCGTAATGAAAGGGAAGTGTCAGGGTACCCCTTGTAACAAATTCATTGTTCAAAAAGCATTTTTTTAAAGGTCGTAATTTTCTAGATTCCCAGGCGTCACAGTTGACGTTATATGAGATCTGTATCAGTAGTATAGACCTAACTAGGTGAATCTTAGCAGTTAGCAGTTGTAATTCCGTGAAATGTGTGTGCTTGTTGCTGATTAGAGATTTTAATTCTGTATTGGTATGTTGGTCTAAATGAATGATGGTCTATTGGTTTGATGGTCTAAAACTTAAAGGACTGATGGCATTTTGGTTTCATGGTTTAAAAGACTGATGGTCTAAAAGACTGATGGTCTATTGGTTTGATGGTCTAAAAGACTGATGTATATTGATTTAATGGTCTAAAAGGTTGATGGTCTTTTGGTTTGATGGTCTAAAATGATGATGGTTTAGACTAGTGGGATAATCGTCTGAAGGCCTGATTGTCTAAAGGACGAATTATGGTGTGTAAAGGTATGTTCGTATGATCTAATGATCTTTGTGGAATAATGGTCTGATGATGTAATGGTTTAATGCTCGTGGAATGGAGGTCAAATAGGCATGCAATGGTCTAGTGGTCTACTGTTTATTAATCCAGTGATCTGATAATCTTAATCCAGTAGAGCATTGGCATTGCTTTGGACGCAAAGAAAACAAACAATCCAGATTTTGAGGGGATAGGAATTGATTCCATTGTTGACCAAAAGACCCGCGTGTGAGCGCGCACGTACATGCATATACACCCGTTACCATGTGATAGGATGACGTTTGTATGTGACATTTGTATTTGAAACTGTCATAGTTTTATTGGTATTCATAACTTCAGACCCTACTCCAACGGTAACAGATCGAGTTCGAGCATGAATTCCCTTCAACTGAGCGACTGCTCAAATATGTAGGCTCTACGTGCCATTTATCACAGTGAACATGATAACATGCAACTAGTTTATTCTAATTAAATTGATATGCACTACTAGGTATCCGTTCACAAAGCTCTCTTGTCCGCTAAGAAACCATAGCGCTCTCTTTGCAGTATATCAGCTATCAGTTGGCTATCAAAGAGAGTGATAGTGGGTAAGAGAGTGTTAGTGGGTAAGAGAGTGTTAAAGAGAGTGTTAGTGGGTAAGAGAGTGTTAGTTGGTAAGAGAGTGCTAGCGGGTAAGAGAGTGTTAGAGAGAGTGTTAGTGGGTAAGAGAGTGTTAGTTGGTAAGAGAGTGATAGTGGTTAAGAGAGTGCTAGTGGGTAAGAGAGTGTTAAAGAGAGTGATAGTGGATAAGAGAGTGTTAAAGAGAGTGTTAGTGGGTAAGAGAGTGTTAGTTGGTAAGAGAGTGATAGTGGGTAGTGGGTAAGAGAGTGATAGTGGGTGATAGTGGGTAAGAGAGTGATAGTGGATATACTTGTACATGTAGACCTTTCAATATCCAGGGTCTCGTAAGTTCACGATCCGAAAGCATTAGAGATGGCTATGAGAGACCTTATGGTCTCGTAATATATATGAGAGCTTCGAGAAACGATACCCTGCCATATAGGTATTACTGTTACTTTTCTGCAGTTTTTACCCTCAAGTTATTGTACCGTGTATACCGTAAATCCTTCAATAGCAACATGCTTTGAACAGAAGCCTGCATTGAACAAAAGCCTGCCTTGAATAGAAGTCTGCCTTGATTAGAAGCTTGCCTTGAATATAATATAAGCCTGCCTTACATTAGATGCCGGGTTTCATGCCGTCGCGAAACGAATACAGCCACAGACTGTCTCAAACAGAGACCTTCCTTGTTTCTGAGCCTACCCTTGCACACCCTTGCACACCCTTGCACACATATTAATTAATGTTATTACTTCATATGATGAGTTTAATTTTATGACATCAGTTTCCTCCATACGAGATGAAATTCAGTATGAATTGAAGTTGTTATTTATTTATTTATTTATTTTGTTCTGTTTTCACTGCGGTATTTACAATTTTAGTCATATTTAACATGCTTCAGAAATGTTTATAAAAGTTTGAAATAAATAAAAGCTTGCCTTGAATAGAAGCCGGTTATGAGAGCGTGGCGAAATTAATCGAAGCCCTGGCTTCTACTCAAAGGATTTAAGGTAATTTGCATTATAATAAGCCTTATAAAATGCATGAACACATATGCACCGTCATTTGACTACGTGCATTTACCAATGATGCAAGGCATGTGGCATATCTGCACTTTAATGCCGTGACAATGCTACCAAGGTTCGTCACACCGGGAACATAATTATGGAAACTCGACGCTTGCGTACGTGCAGAATCTGCATATACACGGGGTCACAAACAAAGGAGGTCACCGTGTACTTATCATGTACTACCGAGAATTGCAGTGCTACGGTAAGCACACAAACAACTTGATACCACTATTGATGCATTCAATGATTCAGCACGGCATGCGTGCACTTTGTATATAAAGATGTCGTTAGTCACGGAGTGAATCTAACCGTTACTCAAATTGAGTTAAAAGTACTTCATGATCGTCATGCATTTAACCATTTATGGAGAAACAAATATAGGGCCTACATATTTATAAATGTAGGCCTATATTCGTGGTTAGGTGCCGATTTTGGTAAAAGGAAAGGGTAGGGTAGGGTGGATAAAGCTTCGCACAATATTAGAAACTGTCATAGTAACAGGAGTAGGCCTACTTAATTTTTCTTAAAGGAAAAATAATATTGGGTGTGCCTCGGAATCATGTTTGATGATGAGGGAAGAGAGCATATGATGAGGAGAGGGGGTGGAAGAGAAATTAGGATGGTGGGAGATATTTTTATGGTGAGGAGAGACATTATGATGACGAGGCGAGAGATTATGGTGAAGAGGGGAGAGATTATGATGGGGAGAGATTATGATGGTGATAGGGGTGAGATTATGATGGTGACAGGGCAGATATATTATGCTGGTGATGAGATAGATTATGATGGTGACAGGGCAGATGTATTATGCTGGTGATGAGATAGATTATGATGAAGAGGGGAGATTTGTACATTACTAGTATATCTACACTGTACTGTTAAACTTTAAAAGTCTATTAATACCTATAATTACATCGTACATCCAACATTGCTCAATCTTGTCATTCTTGATGACGAAAATGTTGTAGTAAGTTTTTCATTTTACTCTTGTACCACCATGTGTTGAGAAAGAGAATAAACAAGTCAAGTGGAGTTGGGGGGATAGTATCATGGTGATGGGCAGAGGGTTATGCTGGTGAGAATGGTGAGATTACGTAGTGATAGTTAAGTGAGAGGGATTATGTTATGTTTGATCCCTCATTTTACTCATTAATGTTACTCCCTCGTGCCATATATATCAGGTTGTTTAACCGGTCTAGACTGGATGTACATAGCATGATATACCATCATAGGCCATCTTGCATAGCCCACGTGACCTAACTCCGATTCGATTCGATTCGATTCCTACGATTCCTACGATTCCTTCGATTCTTGGCGGCAAACGTATAGTTTTCTGGGCACACCGAGATCAAAGCGCTGCGGTCGGCATTCAAAAGCCAATCAGATTCTCCCTAAGCTCCGCCTACGTTTCACTCACTCGTACCCTCATAAAAATTATAAGTTGGTACTGTCACTGGTTCCATATACGGATGTCATATCAAAACAAGAACTCTTTCTCTTGAACGGCTACACGGACTTTCATCTGATTAGGGCCTATCTGTTAGACATTCAATACCAAACTTAGTTTAGATATCGCCATGTTGGACGTTTTGACAGTCTACACAAGGGGAGACAACTCACTCTGCCGACAGGGTGTAAATCTGCTTGCCGCATTTAGGTGGAGAATGATGGGAAGGGTAGTAATGTAGTAAGCGCAGCTCGGAATTGTACCCTTCCCTAGTGAGTGAATATGGAGTTTAACGTCGCTGCGGGAATCTTTCACCCATTTGCGACGAACCCTTCCCTAGATGAGATGCATTTAGGCCTACTATAAATGTAGGCCATATACCACTGGCCGTAAACACATTATTACCTGCTTTGATTTCATGAACACACGCTGAATTGAAATCCACACTAATGTTATACATTAGTTATATAATATATGGTGAATAATCAATAATGCCTATATTTGGAACATTTCGGTGACACCGGCATATGTTCCGAATGACCTACACGCAGGTGGAGCAAGCTATAAATGTCAGCAGCGCTCCAACCCACGGAATAGCACTGCTCTCTGGGATGTACTGCTATGCTGTGTTCTCTGTCGCTGTTCCTTGTTTGCTTTCTTTGCCGAGAAGAATGTAGTCATTATGTCAATGAACGCACCCGGCCGGGTATATGGGTCTACGTGCGGCCTGACACAACGCTGACATAGATTCATATATTGCGCTGTGGATAGGTATTGACTCTAGAACGCAGCAGATTAAAAAGGACAATGCTTCCTCCAGATAGCAAAGTCATAAGCGTGTGTGCATGTTAGCAATCGCGTATGACAAAAATTAAGTGTTTACATGTTAACTCTTTCACCTCGGTAGTAATACATTTATCTACCTCTATATTATCATTATTAGTATACATTTTTCATTTATAAAGCGGAAATATCCAGAAAAACTGCTCAAACGCGCTTATTACCCGGTCAACGGATCTGTGCACTCAAATTCCTTCTCAACTCCCTGGGGCAGTGAATACATTATATTTATGAGCACAGATATTGCTCAAGTATCTAATTGACACCAACTATAGCCTACGACATATACCTATATGCATTTATCACAGCATCAGTCTTGGTTTCACTATTATCTGGTGCGTAACATTCCCCTCCCGGTTTCATGTAAACCATATCAGCATTTACAATAAAGGCAACTGCAATTGACTACACAGTCGAAAAGGTTAAAGCGTGTTTTCATACTGCCTTCCATACTACTCAGAATGTGAATTGATATTCGCATAGAAAATATTCCATCGACTGGCATATATTCAATTCTAAATCGTATGTATCATGAAATTTCGTTTAGCAAGGAAAGTATATGTATCAATAGATATTCAAATGTGTATCAATAACATACAAGAAGTAGGCCTACCATAGTATGAACACCGGTGTTTGGCTTACGAAATATAACGATAGATCGAGTTTTATTGAATTCGTAATACAAATGATGGAATATATTTTATTAAAACAATTTTGCATATAAACATTGTGTCTACACCTAATGTAAGTTTTTCTATTCACAATATGATCAATATCATTGGATGACTATGAGGGGAATATATAGGTTTAGCATTGGATGATGAAATATGTTTATTTGAGTAGCTACTTACACGCTGCTTCTGCTTCCTGGTACTCTACCATTGCACTCAGTTATCAGTAATCATATTTTCTTCTACAATAAATGTTTCCATTTCTATTTTTAGTTTAGCTAACTTAGCTTTGCTTATATTCTGAAAATTAGCTCTTATGTAATCTTCCATTTTCGAAATTTTATTCATTAAATATTTTCATTTATTCTTTTTTTTAAAGTAAGATGCAACATATGTAGAATGTTCGCGTACTTTCATGGGAACAAAATGTTTCTATAAAGAGGGAATCAGGTATAGCTAACAACAAATTGATTATGCTGAAATACAAGCCCGCTTAGAATTAAATAATTATGGAATTATAGAACATTTCAAATACAATTAGTGGATATTTTACATTTTTTGTTTTGTTATTGCATACGTAGTTGGTAAATGTTTGCAGTATATCGATATTAGTTGCTACCTCGAAAATGAAAGACATACTTTACTAAAATACATTACTATATATCTTGACGTATAGATCCGCAAATTCGTGATATAAAATACACAATATTGAAGAACATCGACAGGATTATAGTTCCAAATTACGCTAGACCAATTATCATCTATATCACTTATTAACGTAAAAAATCAAAATTAATTTATGTTAATTACAAAAACAATAATGCACATTCACTCCTATATGCACATGATATGTAATTAAATAAATAAAAAATGTAATCCATCTGTAAAATAACGCACACTCGTCTTACCTTAAATACCTGGCTTGACTGTGTTGACTGTGTACTCTACAGCGCTGGCTATAGGCCTATCAGTGAGAGTAGTAGTAGGTGACTGAACTAGACTGTGCTCTAGGAATCGTAGGTTGATATAAACTGGGTTTTCTCCGCACGAGCAGTTCTGCGGCCCAGTATATTGTGCTGAATCATAGAAGCGCCGTACCGTGAAGCAAAAACAGTACCGGGAGACGAGCTGTTCCAGATAGTGGACACTACATGTATTATACACACTCTCTCTGCTATAGCTATATAACATAGAATTGAAGAAACACGATCCCAAGTCAAGGTTCGATTCAAACGCATAAACTCGCGTGCGGACAAAGTACTGCGCTCAAACGTTGTGACGCGCCTGCAACGCTGTGATATAAATCGAATATATACGATAATTTTTTTATGTAGCCCAGTGTACGTTCTGTGGCCACACTGACCTTCACCTTCTTCACAGGGTCGGGAGTAAAGACTTCAGCTAAGGATGCACGTACACATTTTCATGACGTATTATATACGCATGTGCACGTAAGGACATGCCATCTGATCAGCGCTAATTAACGTCGTAATACTGGATCCCGTTCCTGCTTTGTCTTAATTATTCCTCAGGTTCTGGAGGCCCGAGAGGGTCTTATTTCCCTGCTTCTTCTCCCAGTCTGGTACTAATAGTGGAGTCTATTATACAAGTAAGCTAATAACTACGACAGGAGTGTAGGCCCAGTAACTCGGTCACACACGTGCCAGGCACCAGTGTTACGTGCGGTACTCAGATCTGGTTATGTTAAACAAGGACTAATTACGAAGGTGCTGTAAGGTAAAGCCCATTACCATTCTCAAATACGGCATCATTAGCTTGCAGCCAGTGCAAGCCACCGCTACAAGATTACAACGGCGCTGTAAAAGTGCAGAGCGGTATTAAGCCCAGTACCGAAAGGTCATTGGTTGTCAAGTGAGGCGTACTTAGACAGCGGCCAGTAAAGTCTATCCGTACTCAGAGCGCAGCATTCAGTTATAATAAATAACTAGGTAGTTGTGGCGCGAGGACGACGAGATGTAGGCTTCCTGGGAGATCTATATCCATCAGTTTGATATTATAGTATCCGGTTAATTTTAAGAAATCCAAATACGCTGTAAGTGAAGAAATAGGCGGGTCACCTAGACCTGGGAACATTCCAGTAGGCAGCTGGTAGGCAAGAGTACACACGGCAGTACACACGCCAGTGCGCTTGAGTACATTGACGTGGGTGTGCAGTACATATAACTCCTCCCCGTCCCCCCCCCCTTCTCTCTCTCTCTCTCTCTCTCTCTCTCTCTCTATCTCGCTCTCTCTGTCTCTCTCACAAATACACACACACATATATATATAAACTCTCTCTCCGTCTCCCTCCCTCCCTCCATCCCTCATACATACATCATCATACATACATCCACACACACATACGCACACGCACACACACGCATACGCACACACACACACACACACATGCATACGTCATATGTACATACATACATATACACGCACACATACACACACATACCAGTTACAGCAGGTAAATGCATGCTATGTGAGCATGACTGTGATGACATTGTGAAGCAAATACACTGTGTAAAATTAGTAAATGACAGGAACTCATTGAGCGGAAAGCTGTTCGACAGTTTAGCTATAGTACAATTCATGAACTATGAACAGTGTGACAATGAAGAAATGATGATCGTGACATTACTTGGAGGAATTACGCCAATAGTTGATTCCATGTCCCTGGACGAGTGGTCAATATTCGTACAGATAACTTCTAAATGCATCACCTCGTGGAATTTAAAATCCATTTTGTATATATGAGGAATGTGCTATTGTTTAAATGCAACTGACGACTATATATCTAATGTGTTTCTGAGTAACTGTTAACATACATCTCTTGGAATGTATACTCTCCATTATTTTGGAGGAAATAAAGACAATTCATTCATTCATTCATTATATGTATACAGACACGATCTCTGGATTGACAGATCTGTGTACAGTCTGTTCACTGCTACACACTTTTAGTACGTTTAGATGCACTAGACACTAAAATAGTACTATAGACTGGTAGTCAGGTAGGCCTAGTACTGTTTTGGGGGGAGATTTGTCATAATATTAATCATGTTATTGTCATTATTGTGATGACGCGTACGTCAAGACCATGGACATTGGTTATGGTGGGATATATTTACATTGATACGCGTACTGTTATCAGTATACACACAGACAAAACATGACCTAGATGTAGCTAAATCCTAGTAGGATTCCTACCTATACATAGAGTCTGGCAGGCTTTTACTGTATCTTGGTATGAAGCGAAGTCACAAATATGTGAACACTGGTCACAACGTCCAGTTGCTGTATCACGGTATGTAATTCCTGGCTGACAGTCTTGACCAGTGGTCAGTGGCAGTGCAGAGGTCAGTGCAGACACTGCTAGAAGAACCAGCAGACGTACAAACAGGTTCTTCCACTCTTGTGTCTGTCTCTCCGCCATGTTGGAAACCTAACCGTCTGAGGACTGCGGAACACTTGTCGTGATTATACGTTCTTGTGAAGACTGACGAAATCCTTCCGATAGGAGTGGACACTTCGACAACTGTGTTGTAATGAGGCATTTCGACATCATATCCCATCTTTATATTGTATATAGGCGTGGAACGATCTAGAACCTAGTAGATAGATCTATTAAGCATATACAGTGTGTTTGATTGGACGACAACATTATGGGCATGTATCAACTATATTTGGAAATGGTATTTCCCGTAAGCTATATATAGTAGATAGGCATACATGTAGGCCCATGCATATGTATATTATGTTGTAATATCAGCCAGCCTTATGTAATAACATATCACACGAGTATGACTCATTATTACACAATATATCATTTCATTTATTAGTTACAGGTTTGACACACTTCATTATTGGTTGACGGCGTGCATATATTGACATGCATGACTTCTCTTTTTAATTCATTCCTTGTTAAGAGGCACCATCATAATTGCACGTAATTATATGCATTTGTTAATATTGTTTTTAATGTTCTACCTAATAGTAATTATACCTAAAAAGAAATATGGAAAATAAAATTTAACATAACTTTATAACGCTAAAATATCCAATGCAAAACAAAAATGTATTTCCCAACATAGGACCTGGTACATGTATATGTTCTTTTTTATTTAATTTTAATTTTAATTTTATTCATTTCAGTAGACATGTTGCAATGTAAAGATATACTATAAATAGTAGTACACGTACACAAATTTGATTGACATACATAAGCTGAAGTACAAAACAAGAGAGAGAGAGAGAGAGAGAGAGAGGGGGGGGGGGGTGA
>JAVCKZ010110060.1:0-10362 GCA_034780755.1 Lepetodrilus elevatus | reverse complement strand
ATTGCGCTTGATTTATCCACCCACAAGTTGTTATTTAGTGATGTACTTGATCCCCAACACTCGATAGTTACAAAAAGTGAATGCATTACAATTTGAATTTTGAAAGCAAGATGCATTACCGAAATAAAATAACATCAGTGTTCATTGGTCATAAAACATGAAAATATTGCAAAATTATCAGGTCGTAGCTCTTCCCCATATTCAATTAACCCTCTTCCTGATGGATCAGGCACATATATTGCTCTTCAGGGCATCTACAGTTACCTTCAGCATGGAGAGTTAATAATCACGATGGATATGAATTATTCAAAACGAATATGTTTAACAATAAAAATAATTAAATGAACATGGTACAGGAGCACAATTTTCTGCAAAGTAAACAAAACATAATATACTCCATGCTATTGACCCTCTGCTGTAGATTTCATAACTATTCATTGTGATCAACATGTATACCTGCAAAAGGTCACATTGAATGATTGTATTCACACATTTAAATAATATTGATTACATAAAAATACACATAAAATCCTCTGTTTGGTCATGCAATACTGCTTACAGTCGCATCTATGATCTTTACAGACACCACTTCTTTGTACGGTATACAGGTACACAGGCACATCAACTGTTTAGTGAGTCAGGTACGCTTTTACATCACAGCAGGAATCTTTCACATATATTTGACGATCTCAACTTTGCATTTATCGATATTCAGCGCATTGGGCATGGAAGTACTAGTAGTAGTAATAAAGCTATTGAAACGATGCTTATTCTGCCAGTGATCCACACATTACTGGATGGAGTGAAGCATACAGACAACCTGGCATTCATAACCAATGGTGTGTACACCAGCTTCTCGGTATACAGGTATAGTGAAGCGTAAGACCCTATTAACATTGGCAATTTATACATAAAGTTTAAAAGGTTGCCAGACCTGTTCAATAGTTCAGTCGCGGTCCACTGCGTATGTTGTCAACAGTCTACACCACCCATCTAATGTTGAAAGTAAGCCTCACTCGAAAGTAAATAACCTGCACGCAACTTTGCAATAATTCATACATAAAGCTTCAATATAAAGGATAGCCTGCGCATTAAGCTCCACTGAAAAACATGATGTGCATATAAAACTTTCTAAACAACATTTTCCTATTAAATCAGATCATTATTTCCATTTGTATTTTTGACTATTAACCCTCTCCATGCTGGATTAGGCAGCCACTGCTCTTCAGCACGGAGATAGTTAAACCTCATTGTCAAACAGAACATTCACATCTACCTTAGCAAAAACATTTTCATTTTACAATCACAAAGGACACACTGTAAACAGATATATTACAGTAATCAAGTAATACAGTGCTCCCTCGATATAACGCTGAAGTTGGGGTCCATGACATCCACCCGCGTTATAATATCTGCGTTATATCAACAAATATAATTGGAGAAAAATAATAATTATAAAAAATTTGTCTTGAGAGAGAAAAAATAAAATATTTTTTTTATATTAAATGGGGTCCACGTTGGACCCTGCGTTGTATCCGAATCCGCGGTGCATTGATGGGCGTTATATCGAGGGAGCACTGTATACTATAATCAATCCTGTAAAATGCATGCACCACCTGCATGATTCAAGTACTAGCTATTGGAGTTTAAAATGCATTTATGATTTAGTACATGCTCTTACTTTTAGCATACATATTGTAATTCATAGTGTACCTCCAAATATCTTTTTACCGCTGTAGGGTAGGTAAAATTCCATTGCAGTTTACACTTCCTGTCCGTATAACCCAAATAAAATACCATAAAATCTCACATTTCCTCTACTTTTCTGACTAAGGGAGATAACTCTTAAGCATTGAACACGGTCAAAGTCACCTTTCACGGCCACTGGCACCAATATGTACGAGTCGTAGCTAATAAATATTAAAATATTAATAACTACTAGCCTAGTGAGACATGTGGAATAAGTAACTGGTTGTATAAAGTATTTGCACTAGTCAAAACAAATGTATAAAACGGTGCTAGACCACTATATCGGTCAACCATTTGTGATAATGCATTTAACCTTCTCGCTCTAGTCCCTGCTGAATAAAATCAAAGTGTTCTATTTCTGCATGTGATCGTGCAAGTTAAGTCGCCTTCAGCAGGAAGAGGGTTAATAATGTTAATAATAATTGCTGGGTGGTATCCTAATATAATGTTGCATGTCTTTTTCAATGTAATCACTTTTTACTAATAAAATGTTATAAAATCATGGAGGGATAAATGGGCAATGGGAAAAGATTCACTATTCATGAAGGAATCTGTGAAATTCTTCAGGTCAACACCCTGTGTCCATAAAAATAAGCATCAATGTGGATCAATTTCACACATACATCTCCAACATGCCATTTTTACATGAAACTTACATAGACATTGAAGCCAGCGAGTTGACGCAAGCAAACATGTCGTGAAATACTATACTGCATCTCACATATTCTTGGGTGGTTGCAAAGTGACATTTTGTCAACAATCATCCCGTACAATGTACGGTACATATATATTTTTCAATCTTCTTCATAAAATAACAATTTTCTTGAATATGTTGAAAATGTTACAGCTCTACCAAATGCACGTAATGTAAGTAATTCCTATCAATGTATGTTACATAGGTAATAGGTAACCCTTTTTTCATTGCAATTCCACTACTAGTGAAAGACAAGTTATGTTAGACAATTGCAAGCTGTTGCAGAGCTTTCGTTCAGTTTCCGATGAAGCATGTATTATGTAATAAATATTTTCTCTAGCCATGTCAACAAAGATAATAACGTAGAATAAATGCATTGTCAGCACAGTATAATGTTTAGAACACCATCACGTGACCATGCATACTTACAAACAGTACTTCGTGGTATTTGCTTTTAGATGATCAAAACTCATCTGTGGCAGTACGCAATCACAAAAAAATACAATGGAATATTTATAGATCAGTTTACTATGTAAGGAAGGTATTGTTTTACATCTCGGCAGGAATATTTCACCCATGAATGTGACGAGTCTACTATTTGTCTGGGTTTTTTGGGAGGCTTAAGTTTACGTATCATTTATAAGGCAGAGAATTGCTTTCAGGATTATGTTCATTGTAACATTATATTTTTTTTATAAATTGGGAGTTTAGGGTTTTCATGATACACTTATATCACGAAATGTCAGTTTAGGGCAGGAGGAAATCCACAGCATCTGCGGATGAATGTTGCAATAAGCCTGAACACCGGCTCTGGACTGGTACTGACGGCATGATGATAACTGCATTGCCATGCTACAGTCTGCGCATCCTATGAACATCGCGTCAGAAAGGTAACTTTCATGAACATCGATGCCGGACAGGATTTGAACCCAAGGCGCAGGGTTTCTCCGTCCCATACGCAAAAATTGTAAGTTTGAACACACTTTATTAATAAAAATTGCTGATAAGTATATCAACATGCGTCCCCGGGACCCTGCCAAGGCCTTTAGCTCCAAAGTTCAATGTTCTACCATTGTGCTACCATCCGCCCCTTCAGGATTATAGCAGAGTTAATTTTATCAATTGGAGACTGTGACCACAACATCTTGATGTGCGTAGCTTCTAGATGCAGTTTGATTACACAAGTCACTGGAGCATGACACGGCTGGAGCCATCTCGGCAGTCCATGGCAGCAAGAACCAAACAACATCTGTTATGGTGGCTCTGACAAACCAAAAATGTGCCACTAACATCACATCCAATGACAGATTTTGGCAACTTTCAAGCACATCAAATTTGTGTCCGGGGGCATTGTAAAACTCGGAACATTTGTCTCCAAAGTCTGATCATTTTCACCTGTAACATGTCCGCTCGTATTATGTGCAACCAATATCAGACCCCACAACCGATTGGAACCGTGGCGTGACTATCGGATTAGAAGTAGCGACAATATGAAGCAAACGTCTCATTTACCGGAAATATAGACAATTATAGGAAATTATGTCTTGCTATGTGAACGCTATGCGCGACTATGGGAAACGATACGGGAAAAAAGTGCGATATCGGGCCAGAGCAGAAGGTATAGGAGCCGTATGCAGAAAGGAAAGTGCCTCCAATCCACTTATCTTGTCGTGAATGTATTTCTGCTACGTTCTGCTCTGGCCCGATATCGTTTCCCATAGTCATAGCGTTCACATTGCGAGACAAAATTTCCTATAATTGTGGATAGTTTCTGGTGAACGAGACGTTTGCTTCATATCGTCGTTACTTCTAATCCGATAGTCACGCACGGTTCCAATCAGTTGGGGGGCTGAATATTGAGAAAATTATGCTGAAATATACTAATGTCATTAGTGGTAATGAGATGAACATGGTTTTCTACAGACAATTATTTGTTTTAGTCGACATTCTGACTAAGAATAGATACAATCGAGGGCAAATATTGTAGCCAATTATATATCTGACATGACGAAAATAGTTTTTGTTTGTTCATGTAAATTGCTGATATTAATGTTCATTATCCATGTTTACTATTGTAGCTAATATTGTTCACATATTTTATATAATAAAAACCAGCTGACCATGTTCGAACTAATGTCACAGTGACAGCTTGTTACAACATATGGAACAAATGTCGTCAAGACTAATGTCGTACAATATTGATTTGAAAAATACTGTACGGGGAAAATATCTCCATATGTGTCCACTTTCGGATGGTAACAGTATACTGTATCCATAAACAACTAGTCATCATTCATCCTCGGAAATGTACGAACAACGTTCGGAAACGATAAGCGATATCATGGCTGCCAGGCCATTTCTTGTCAGCAATATGTGGGGCATTATTTCCTCTCTGCTAAACACAAAACCACCAAATTAATCGACATACAGTTCCACACATAGACTGCAGTTAGTAGATCAAGCCAGGGATGTTTTAGTTTCCATTTTCTTTCAATGTACTCGCAAAATCCACCACCATCTGATGTCAATTTTATGACCCAAAATGACAGAAAATGCGAAGTCTGCAAAATCACTCCAATCATCGATAAAATACTCGATAACTACACAGACAAATGCCGACAAAACTTACTTTGATTTTAGAAAATTCTTCTAGCGCTCTTATCGCGGAGTCGGTTAACTTGACGTGAATAACAGTTTTGTTGCCGATGGAAGAATCGTTCGAGATGAGACCATACTCCTGTCCTTCCACCAGCGCAGCCATATTGGTCTGGCAAGCACCTCGATCTCAGTTGACCTATCAGACTTTACTTTATAAAAATCAACCAATCCACTCAGCCGATAGCGGTTTCGGCGGAATCACAGAGTTCGTGGTATTTTTAGACATTTGACGTCACGAGGAAACCCGATCGGATAACCGTAAGGATTCTCCCTAGCAAATATAATGGATCAGGATGGTGACACAAGATAACATCTTACAACTCAAGTGATCAGATTTTGCATAAACGTAGAAATTAATATTGTTTATCTAAATCCACATTTTATATGTGTGGGTGCACGCTGGTAAAAAACACACCACTAAAATATCTGTTTAGGCTTGGAGACCTAAAGACAGTACTTAGATTATAAGAATCTTATATGCATGAATGCATAATAGGGGCCTATATGGTGCGATAGACGTCTAGATTTCTGGAATACCTGTACTAAAAACAGCAGAAATAAAACAAAATCCTGAGGAAAATAATATGATCTAGTCTAGTATATAGGCCTACTGTGCAAAAATATATCTGTATGGCCGTATAACATTGTTTTTATAAAGCGATATCAGTGTTCAGAACATATAAAAGAAAACAACACTTGTATTTGTATAATTTATTCATAATGCAAGTATTACATAATAATGATAGCTGCAGGCATATGACATGCACGTGTACCTCTAAATATAGACCCATATTAATTTTACAACATATAATTGTTACTATATATCTTATATTATCGGATTAGACTACTGATTATCATGTTTAGTTTGTTACATGTAGGCCTAGTTGTTCTTCTTTGTAGGCTACATGTAGGCTATATTACCAGTCATTTTTGCATCTGGGCCTATATATGTCTGAAGTAAACAAGATTGCGTTATGCCCTACTATATGTTTCTAAATTACTTCACTAACTACTAGTACTATACAAAAAATGTTTAGCAGCTACCGTATATGGCTTTGCCACGTCTTGTTTTGCTTTTTGAAAGCTCATTACCATGAATACAGCGCACTATTAGTACGTAGCCTATAAACCTGTATATACTTGTTACATGTGTGTGTATGTGTGTGTGTGTGTGCGTGCGCGGGCGCGCGTGTGTGTGTGTGTGCGCGCGCGTGCGTGTGTGTGTGTGTGTGTGTGTGCGCGCGCGCGCGTGTGTGCGTGCGTGTGCGTGCGCTCGTGTATTCTCGTAAGTGCGAGTGAGTGCGTGTATGCATGTAGGTATACTTATGTGTGTTAGTGGATAAAAAGCGTGTGTATGTGTGTGTGTTGGATAGGGGGTGTGTGTGTGTGGGGGTGGGGTGTTTAATACGTAAGAGATCATGTATCACTATGTATGGTGAACTTGTATATAAACAAGGTTATAACTCGCAACCCATATGGGACTGTCCTGTCCATTTGGACATAATTATTACAAACCATGTGGTCAAATATATAGTACATAATTTTATTAGTATTTAAATATTTAGTCAAGAGGTTATACTAGTATTTACATAGTATTCTAAAGACTATATCGTTCAGAGTAAAAAAACGTTAGTAGGCGGTAGCATACATGTATATGTCCAGTTATAGGATATATCCATTGTCTCAGATGATACATTATAGTAAATAAAGGGTAAATGAATTTGATTGATATTATATTTATAAGAATCTACTGATATTCACACTCTGAACAATTCCTATTAAAGTGAAGGTAATGATACAACTGCTCTGGCACAATGTATAAACACATAGATGAAGTAGGCCTATTATTTGGCTGGTCAATACTTCCGTTTTTAAGTTTCACATATCAAAACCAATAGCAGAAAGTCGGACACTCGGTATGTTATACACCTGCAGGAAATCGTAAGCCAGTATGTAAACGTGATATGAGCATCTGGTTCTTCAAAAGCCGCATATTGTACTCCAAGGTTGACTGATTTAACAATGGAAAATATTGATCTACTATACGGCCTTTGTGCATTTATGAAAAGTACATGAAATCTAAAAATGTCAAGAGTGACATACGGGGTACAAAGTGATATAGATATGAAGGAATACATACTCGCATAAAACTATCGATAATGATAATGACTTTGTATGTATATCTAGTCATTACTCAAATCTAGTCCAAAACTATATATATAACAGTGAAGATTTCTGCTATATCCGTTGATAGCGAGGCGTTTATAACAGAAGTAAATTATTGCCCTGTGATAACTATATAAGCATCGATATGTGATAGTATCTACTATAATTTTATAGTACAGTATAGTAATAATTATATACTTGTGTAATACATACGGTCATACCGCGTATGTATGCATTTGTTTATTACTATACTTGACACACTTGGTATTCACAAAGGTACCCTTTCACGAAGCTCTCTTAGCTATATAGTACATTGCAAAGAGAGCGTCTCTTATATTAGGTTAAGAGATCTTTGTGAAAAGATACCCTGGCACTTACGAGAGGTCTAGTATATGTGGTCTCATATAAGTGTAGTGGATATGAGAGCTCGTGAAACTATACCCAGGGGCATGGTGTCGTTATTCAGTCCTACACACTAACACACTAATGATGCTGTAGGTGTCTTCACACCAAACCCCTGACGAGCCGTGCAACAAGTGCATCAACTAGCCGTGCAACAAGTGCATCAACTAGCCGTGCAACAAGTGCATCAACGAGCCGTGCAACAAGTGCATCAACTAGCCGTGCAACAAGTGCATCAACTAGCCGTGCAACAAGTGCATCAACTAGCCGTGCAACAAGTGCATCAACTAATCTGGAAAGTGAATCTAAATTCCACTTCAAACCAGACCAAAGGTATCCTCAGTGACCAGCCGTTGAGGTGAGGTACGGGTTCGATGCTTGGCTGCGTTGTATTCAGCACTGCAGTTATGGGAGAAGACTGGTCCATTCTTTGATTATATAACTATAACACTCTCGACTAATATAGAGCAATGAAATGGCCATGTCTTTTTTTTGTATTTCTGTTCTATTTCTCGTAAATTCATGGGATGTGGAAAGCGATTATGTCCAATTCTCCGGACTCGATAATGTTATCAACGTCGTTATCGGAGAGAGAAAAAGAACAACCATTGAATACCCTCTATCAATAGATGTACCACTGTTACCAATTTTAAAATCATTAACCTAAATTTCTTGTATTTTAACTAGGGTATAAATTAAGGGCAATGCATTGAATACACTGCACATCAACTCCAGCTGTGGAATATCAGCGTAGTGTTCAATAGCCATGGCATTTAACCATAGTACTCGTACAACCTCTCCTCCACGAACACTCACTTGAATAGTGTTAGCATTCAGTGTCACGACTCGACGTGCTGCCGATGCCATAAACATGTCTGCCCCATTGATTCCAGTAAAGAATAGTGTTATTTTTGTTACATGTTATTCAAGAATACGGGGAATTTATCAAAAACGGCCGCTATTGCTTTATTCCGACAGTTCTAATTTCTTTGAAGCCAATATTTAAATTTCTAAAAATAATTATCAAGATTAACATGTATCCATACTTTGACACTAAAATCTATACATTTTATAGGTGTGTACTCCAATTCCAATGTATCTCCAAATAGTATAGATATTAGTAGTCTATTATTAGTATTTCAAGAACATGTTTATTTCACAGACTTTGTTTCCAGGGTGTCTATTATCTGTATGCGAGACTGACATAATGACGGCTTCTATAATTATAAAAATACTGAATGTGTCTTCTATATATCTTTGACAGATGAGACAAACATACGTAATACGGATGCATTAATATCTTTGATCAAGAATTATGGATCTATTTATTCTTGCTTTGATGTCAAGGTACGCACGTCGACAGAATGATCGTGATCGGCTCTTCCAGGGATTATGTATGGTAATTGCATTGGTTATTTTCGGTATCTGTGTATAATAACTGATAGTTTCTATAATACAAGATACGTGCTTCGACGGGGAAAACATTCATGTTTGTATGTTAATATTGGTAGTTAGCCAGGCCTATTTATGTGATGTTTATACAATTGAAAGTTATATATATATGTATTCATTACATTCCAATATTATGAGTAGAGATTGGCAAATGCAATAGTATATATATTGAATACTATAGTATATAAATGTAGCTACCGTCATATACATGGCGGCCATCTTTAAATTCAAGATGGCCGCCACTCAAGTGAAATGCTAGAATGCCAACCTACTTTTTCAAATATCCCAGATGAATACGAACATTTTGATATAGGTTGGCATATGCTACCCCGGAGCATGATCACTTTTCACATTTCTGAGAATTTCTACTAGACTAGACAGCATACGAGTACTGCATTTGTGTACACTTAGCTATATATTATTATTCTTGGTAGAAGTGTACACGCCTGTATATTACTGAGTTCTGGCTATAATACAACGTGTACGTGCAAAACAACATCTACACTCGCTTATCATTCTAGTTCTCCGCTGACCCATCTTTTTAACCTGCCACTGCCTAGAAGCAACCAGCAATGCCCTGCAGCAGGTTAAAGGTCAAACTGATATTATATATGAACGTGTACTTGTAGTCTATAGTAAGCTAGTTCCCTTGTTCTCTCAACCATTTCTAATAATATACATGCATACGGGAGTATTAATGCCTAATTACTCGATTTTAAATTCCTTCTGCCGTATCTCCCGTTGCCTTCAGTGGAATGAAGGTTAATACTACATGCCTATTAGGCTATTCGACATGTATATTAATTAGGTTATCAAATCTATAAGGATTAGACTGGCTCGAAGAGTTGGCTCGTACGCATCTGTACACGAACCTTTTGACATAAAACCGTAGGGCCTTTGCATAGTTTCTGATGCGCAACTCACAGAAACATTTGAATGCCTAACTATAAATATCTAATTACACAGACAGACGTTGTAATTATACTACAAGTAGTATTTACGCAATAATTAGGCCACAGTCATAAGCATTTCTGCGTGTAGGCCAAACATGCGCGGAGGGTGGCTCATTACAGAACAGGGTATCCTTTCACGAAGCTCTCGTATCCGCTAAGACGGACCATATAGCGCATTAGCCAACGGCAAAGAGAGCGCTATTATCATGGTTATCGTTTCTCGAAGCTCTCTTAGCCGCTAAGGGACCATAGCACTATCTTTGCCGATAGCTAATACATTGCTAAGAG
>JAVCKZ010110049.1:0-10362 GCA_034780755.1 Lepetodrilus elevatus | reverse complement strand
TATTTTCAACGTTATGCTATCCGCTAAAGCATGTGCAGAAGCTGTGCGCAGTAAACTGGGGCCAGCCTCCTTAATAACTTTGAACATAACATACGAGTATCATATCGTTATATAAGTCCAAGTATCCAATGAGTTTAAATACATTTGTATTATTTTCTAATAGTATTTGCTAACAATTAAAGCATTAGCTTTCCTAGATGCACTGTACAGTATTTCGAATTCCTTGCATATAGATTATTGTATGAGGTAACATCCCAGACAGACATGTTTTAAGAATGTATACTCACATGCCAAGATTACGTTGAGCCACTGAGCAGCATTTCTATGGACGTTGGAATTTGGACGTTAAAAGTGCTACTGTACACATTTTCAAGAGACAAATGTATTGATATTTCAAACGAAATTATTGTGCCAAGCAGAATGCGAAGTGTTACAGACAGAACTGTGATGCTTCCGTTAATGGACACTGCGAAGGCTGATGCAGGTTTGATCTAGCTGAACAAAGTTGTTTATCTACAAATTCACGTCCAATAATCTTGATGGAGACATGCATACACCCACTCTGAAACCTTTGTAAATGTTCAATTTGATTATTCATCGATACATGCTACTCGTTTTTAAACTGTGATTTAGAGCCGCTTCCACTGACGTCCACGGGCGCTATCCACAGCATTACAACTGATTGTAAGACGATGATTGTAACCACCACTCTCATCTTAATTACGATTCGTTTACAATCAGTTCTAAAGATAAGACGGCTTTGTGGACCGGCCACCAAGATTGTCAGGTTTTGAAACATGCAACACCCAGAGCAACTAGTATTAATTTACAGTAAACCTGCGAACACCGGATTGTATTGAAGTCAACGAAGAAGCAAGGCTGCTAACAGCACTGTCACACTACAGACGCCACATCCTCTCAGGATTGCGTGTGGAAGGTCACTTCCGCTATCTAGAGTTAATGGTGGGTTTGAGCTCTTGACATTTGATTCAGAAGTCCTTCGATTTAACCAATGCAGATGTAATAATTAATACATCGTTAGACAGATGAATAAAAGAAGTGTGCTATTTAAGTGGAACGCACGTAACAAGACAGTCACAGTGCTCTAATCAAGCATCTCTCAAGGAACACTACGATATATCGTCTAGTCTGAAGACACTGGTAACTAAGTGTACATTTGAAAGGTAGGCAACACTTGACCAACGTTCGTGATTATGGTTCATGTGCATCCCTTTACTGAGAACTTGTGAAGAGCATACGACATGAACTACTATTAGTACTGCAAGGTAGTTAGGGAGGGTACTAGGCATACTCTTACAATGCCTTCGCTGAATGGAACTGATCCACGATATTGTCTTTGTATATCGTTGTGTTTGCAATAATATTAGTATATTGAGTTGAACATGAAACAACGTACACTCACAACGTAACCTATAACTAGTGGTCAGAGTGATCATGATGACGCCCCGCAATATTTAGGTCGTATATGCCCTTGAATAAGTCCAAAATCAAAACATACGTTTTCAAGACCGCAAATTAGTGACAGTCTAGGTGATAAGATGCTGATTATACATGTATATAATGTCATGGTTCAACTAAAGGCTACTCGCAATCGGAGCAGAATGCTTTAAAGACGATCTACTTCGGGTCCGAATTAAGTACTAGTATAACATTCATAAACTATGGTTGTTTATCTTTGACACGCGTCTAGAAGCATGGAGAAAGGTACACTACCTTATAAATACCAACAGGTTCTGCGCTTGAATAACGACATCCTTTCCTAAATAGCGACCACCTGACTGTAACCCGGATGCTAGGTCAATATGCACCCAGGCAGGTGCGAACACAATCCCAGTCCGAAAGCTGAGACATGGAACAGGGTTAAAGTGATCTGAATCGGGTTGATCGTGACTTTGGTAGCACATATAAACCACAAAGATTGTACCTACGTTCTAAACGGACATACCGAACCTGTATACTGCGATTCCGAGCACCGGATGGTATCTTACAATTGATATCATCATCACCACCAACACCACCACCAACACCAACACCACAATTATCATCATCATCATCATCATCATCATCACAACCACCATCACCATTATCATGATCATCATCATCATCATCGTCGTCGTCGTCGTCGTCGTCGTCGTCGTCATCGCCGTCAATGTCATCACAATTATTTTATCTAGTGAAATGACGGATGAGATCAAAATAATATGCTCTATGACATCATGCAAAAGACTCCATTCATTTGTTGAGAGGAACATTGATAACCTATGTAACACAATGGGCTGTCTTGTGGAAGGACTGCATGGATTGGGAACACTTATAGAAGCTTGAGAACCTTATATCTTGATGTGGAACCGAACATAAATGTAACAGCCTGGTATTATACGGACTTATTTGATGCTGAAAGATTCTGCTGGCTTTATACCCATAGGAATCCAACTGTATTACCCTTCGTTTCGGTCCAGCAGTATGTGCATGGACACATTATCTGATTATACTTGTATGAATCATCAATAGGGCAATAGCTCCATCGGGAAGATCGTACTTCACGTTTGAGACGCTCGTTTAATACATGCAGCTCAAGGTAAATAACCCACCGCCCTGGAGATGCTTTTATATCCATAGGATGTGACGCTCGAATTTCTTATGGAGAAGCATTTTGCCTAGAGCGTTACGAAGCCACCTACTTTCATATATCCACAGAGGCCTAAGCCTGGCACGAACCAATTGCCAGTGACATCATGTATCTTTTTAAAGACTTAATTTAGGCATGTTTCATTTCTGTGTTCCTGGAGGAAGATCATGTGTTGACTTTGTAACGATTGATATTTAGCAAAAGCATACTGAACAAAAAGCTCTGATGGTTTTGGGAAACAGAGTTGGAAAACGTGGAAACAATAACAGTTTTATTCGTGAATACGTTAGAACGCAACCAGTATCATGAGACCTTTCATGAATGCACATTTGCATTGCAATCTAATGATGGTAAAACACGATTAGCATGTAATCTTCAAAGTTCAAGATATACGCCTTCATATTATACATATTACACATTGTGTTAATGTCACAGTCACAATTCCGCTCGATAGGATGTTATGTGCGCAATTACGTGATATACATGTTGCACCACGTTAACACTTGTTGACACTTTCATATTGATATTCATATTAAAATAGCCATATAACTCGGGTATCCTCAAATTACGTGTACTTGTTTTCATTCTCATATCAAATAACACGTTAAGATTGAAATTTATTTTCTTAAAATAGATAGTCCGAAAAAAACCCGCAACACAATGAAATAGCAGTGGATCAATATTTCAAACGTGCACATGTTGTTCTGTGTCTAAAGTGTTAACGAATACTAAGAGCGATGAGCTATATCTTAGCAAACGAAACCGAACATACTATAAGTTGTCGACCGGTCTCGAGGGGTATATGGGTTGATGTACAATACTATAAAATTTTTAGTATATCATACAGACCACGCTATGCCTTTTAATGTGAAATATAACTATTAAATGTAAAATTAATCCGATAAAATGAAGAACTGTTTTGACAGTTTTCCCCATCGCGTCCTGCTAGATATATGCCACATAGCATGTCATCCTTTGGGAAAGCATCATAAAGAACCTATTAGAAATTATATCTTAAGTGTGCATCCTAACTAGTCCATGGAAGGTATCCCTGATAGACAAATCTTTATCATAATTTGAACTCTGATAGGCGTATTTCTATTCTTTATTTTTGCATTGCAAAACATGTATTTATCTCTTGGGGAAAACTGTAGCTAGGATCTCATTTTCAAATTGAAATCAATAAATTTAACTAAATAAATGCTCATTGAAATGGGGAAATTAGCTGTATGTGACAGGCCATCTGGGCACATTCCTACGCTTCGTTGAATTTGGGACTACAAGATGATGCTAATACCCATCACGTAGCTACATTTATATATATACTATTCCCTTTCTAAAGGAGCACTTTCTTCCGTGTAAAAGCAAAACAAATGCTCGCTATATTATAGAAATATAAGCTAACATTATAAATGTACGCAAATAAACGTACATGTACATGTATACTACTCTATCCAAACAATATATGTATTATAGCATAGACATATATTGTCCCGGACGAGTAAAATGTGTGGTGTTTAAAACAACATAATTATTGTCGATTATTGGATATTGATGGATTGATTCAACTATCATTTTAATACCCGACGCTTGTATTGTTTAGTCGGGAATTTAGGAATGTCTGCACAGACTAGACCACGTGGATATCTATGGCCATGACACTATGTAGTGCGTAATTGAACATTTCTATACAAATTATCACGAATATCCAATTTCCTATTGCTTTCGACGTATATGAGACCTATATGTAAGCTTTATTATTCGATATGTTACTTTATTATTCGATATCGCCAATATATCATAATAATTGCAAATACAAATTAGGCATTGGACATTCAATATTTGTTTTAATGACTATATTTATTCTTCTCAGATAAACTGATGCCGTATATTTCCTGACAAGTGCAACCTACAAATTCGCGATCTTCATTATACCATTATCTGTCATTTGGATATACCTCATCTTCTAGCTGCATTTTACCAGTGTTAGTCACAATGAAAGAGTACTACTTACATGTACACACATCTAGTTACTGATACAGAGGATCATGCCGATCATCCTGGGATTCGAACCCGAGTTGCTGGATTGCGAGTCTAACGCTCTACCGACTGAGCCAAAGGGGTAACCCCGCTGGGCGAGACCAGTAGGAGCATCTTATATCACAACCGGCTACATTAACTAGATGACGTAACCAGTTTGCCAAAGGGATGTTTTCATGGATATAAGTTTTATTTCCCCAAATATATACTATTCCTTGAATGAACGACCATATTGAATGATTTATATGAACAATCACATTATGAGACATATTTTGAGCTGCGTCTTTACTAAATATGAATACATAAATAGAGAATATATGAATACAATTGAAATTACCATTGCATTTCTAAATTCTATTGTGTCTTATTAATCCAAACAAAGCCATATATAATACCGACTCAATGCAATTCTGGAACATTACCGCACGCACTTTATATTCCCATGCGAGGCTGGTACTTGCTAGTGACTCTCAAGGTTAATCCAACTGCAACATAGTCAATATTTGCTCAGGATGCATTTCTCAGTCAATACAACTCCACTCCGACTGAGCTAATTCAATCTGACTTCATTGTAAAATACAAGAACTTCACCCGTAATGTGTGACCTAGATGTCATCGAATTGTATTCCTTAGAGGGAACCATAATGTAAGTGTTGCGTGCGAGATAGTCATTTTGATTTACAATGAAAATATAGAAAGTGTTACATGTACGTATACAGTACAGATAATAGTTTCACACTGTAAACACATTACATTAATATGTGTGAGTAGTTTAATACGCATATTATACCTTAACTATTTAAACATCAACTATAATGTAAATACATTAGAAACATATTTAAATTCAATATTAGTATTAACGTTGGTCGGTTATATAATTATATACATTATTGGAGCCTATACGATGTAGAGCAGATAATGTTTGCCTGATTGCATAGCAGCGAAGGTGAGTGTTAACACAATCATGAAATAAGTGACATTGTCTTTAGATCCTAGCAAGGATTTTTCTCTGTATAATTATTAATTTAAAGATTCTTGATTGAACATTGCGTTTCCTCCGCTAAATCATGGCGTGCTGAGACTGGCACTTGTATTGTATAACTAGGCGCGTTCTTTTGCAGGCGTCTCATTACGTGTAGGTTCCTGTTCCAACGGAATTGGTCATGAACAAGGTAATTCAATATAACGGAAAAGATAATTGAAACTCTGTCATTCTTCACTTCATTAATAATTGTTCATTCTCGCCGATTCGACCGTTAGGTCTGTTCTTTGCGTGTAATTATTTCTTGTTGAAATGATGGTTACACTGGGTCACCGTACATACATCTGTCTATATGTCTTCGTCCATTCGTACTCTCCCTTTCTCTCTTTCTTTCTATCTCTCCCCCCTTCGCTCTCGTTCTCTCCCTTTCTCTCTCGTTCCTCCCCTCTCTCTCTCACACTATAGTTTTCTATGTGCATGCATGCATCTTTCCCTCTCTCTATCCATAGTCATCATTGCTTTCTCATGCTTCTGTATTTCCTCAGGAAATATAATTGCTATTTATCAACGTACAACTATGTGTCTATATCTCAGACAACACTTCTCTCGCTATCTTACTCTATGTCCTTATCTCTATATATGCCTGTCCTCAATCCCTGTATCCTTACACTATTTGTCTCTCTCTCTCACCCTCCCTCCCTCTCCCCTCTGTCTCTCTCTCTCTCACCATCCCTCCCCTCTCTCTCTCTCTCTCTCCTATAATATAATGTGTTACTTTTACCATTTACATACTCTTCTACCTTACCTACTGCATCACACATACTATAAAAAACACCATATTTATCATTTAGCTACTATCTCCTGTATACGTAGAAAGCCCCCAACATTATCATATTCTCTCTGTTTGCACCTTCTCCAGTTTCACCAGTGATCACAAGAAAACATTGTCAGCAAGTCTTGCCATTAGCTTATCTTAGTACAATATCCCAAGCAGCCAAAAAACACCATTCCATTGCCTGCTGCTGTTTCCACTGGGACGTAGATTAGGATAATTTCCATTGACCACGCCGGATGAAAATCTCTAGCTGCGCCTCAAGGCTGAGCGTGCTGTGATCTTCACAGTGGGCGCAGGAACAGCGGATATTGTCAAACAAGTCGGCGCTCGTTATAGTGTCCAATATTGGAACAGGACATGCTTCTTCGTCGTCATTCAATGCTTAGACAAGCACTGACTGTGCTGATCTGTAGATTAGTCATTGTCACACCGTAAAGCAAAGGTACAGCGTGCCATAGGAGTTGAAATCTTGGCATCATTTCATGTTCTCGTGTATCTGTCTACTATGCTACCATAGCGCCCTCGTAACGGTCTCTGATACCTGGCGGTCGGCGACTTAGGAGAGCGCTATGGTCTCTGACTGCAGACGATAGCTTCGTGAAACGATACACTGACTCATGGCATTTCTTCTATACGACGTCTTGTGTAAAGGTCCTGATTTTCACACTGTATTACAATGTAAACTATCTTGATAAACACTGCACAGCCCCAGGGAAATGTCTTAATGAAATAAGTGTCAAGCTTCTTCTCCCGAGCAATTCATTGTGTGTTCCTTAACGTTGCATGAAGAACAAAGTGTTTTGTATTAAACGTTGTTTTTTTTATTACAAATCAACGAATTGACAATCATTCTGTCTTGACATGACAGTATGATCTCATTTCACAACAAGTATTAACGCAGGGACGTAAAAATAACACAATTCCAGGAGACAACTCAATTATTGTACATTAAACTGTTATTTAAATAGTACAATAATATTATAATAACATCATAGGTATATACAGTAAGTATTCGTGTCCCAGTATTGATGAAATCCTAAGTTAGAGTCTACGTGATGCCAGTCTTTGCTCGATAGTGTGCAGTGTTAACACGGCCACGTGCGTTTATAATGAACATGCCAGAACTGTAACCTTGATGTAAGTTTCCAATGAGTACAACGCCATGAACACGTACCAGGGTTATGCATATTACATTGGAAGCGCCTCATTGCTCAAGACAACCTTACATCTAGCTTTGGATGTTCATATATAAGGCACATTCATTAGTATGGCGGTTCCTAATACTTACGTCGTGGAATTCCCATTGCTTACCAAACCTTCGTCATTCAATTACAAACAAATGAATTAATATGGATCAAACATTTAAAAGATGAAATATTAATCTTAAAAGTTGTACGTTGATTGAGCCACACAATGCCATTACCTAAGGCTTCATAGACCGATGAGTCCTATGCTAAGGAGTACTCCTCTCGCTCCCTCCCCAAAGACTACTTCTATTCACAACTCGTATATCAGATGCGTATAGTCCATTAGTAAGACCAGTTGATGCATGTGAGTATAATCAGTACACATTAATTATAAATACTCTTGGATACATGTTTCAATAATAAAGGAATACGTCCAATACTACGCAAGACACATACAGATAAAGCTAGTGTTCTAAAGAAGCAATTTAAATAGTTTTTGGACATCTTGAGCTCGCTTCTTTATAGCTTTATTGAAGCGAGCGTTTTAAAGAAGAAGCAATTTAAAACCTAGATTTGGGACATCTTGAGCTCGCTTCTTTATAGCTGTATTAGAGCGAGTGTTCTAAAGAAGATGCAATTAAAAGAAATATGTTTCGGACATCTTGAGCTCGCTTCTTTATAGCTTTTTTCCGTCAAATATCAGGAGAGTTGAAGCATAGTCTATCAAGCTACATTTCCCTGACCGCTTTTGAGGTAATTACTTTCGGAAAAGTTCCGTATGTCTCTGGTAGTTTATTGACCTGTGGGACCCATCTTCCCTGGGTTCGGTATGAAACATTAACACGACTTCACAGACATTTTCTATTTCCACGGTGAGATCAGAAGGTCCGTATGCAATTGGATATATTTACACATTGTTCACCAGTTCTATCACACATGTAGCATGTATCGTGAATGTTTCAATACCATATCATACCCGTCCATTATTGATGCGGGTTCCATAGCTACAGAAGCACAACTCTTTGGAGAATGTCCGTAACTAAACTTCAATGCGTTGATGCATGAGGCTGATTTGTATATCTGCGTGCGCTTGTCTGTCTAGTCTGCTCAGTCTGCCCAGTCTGCCCACGACTAGATATATACTTTAAAGCGTATCTTATAAATGGAATAACCAATTGATACATTTGAATTTAGTTAGATTTGAGTTAAATCGATAGGGCTCAATGCGTCACTCTGACGTACGCCATGGTCTTGTGAATAGTTATTGATCGTGTAGATGGACCACGGGTAAACTCGAATTCTTCGACAGCATGCGGAACCATCGGGACCCTGAAACAGAAAATACCGAAACCATGAAACCATGAAGCTTAGTATCCAATAGTGATACTACATTTGAATATAGCACCACACATTAACATACATCATGCATCATATATCGGTGAAGTATAGACACATAGACGGAGAGAGATATATAGTGAGAGAGACAGATAGAGTGAGAGAGAGACAGAGATAGTGTGTGTGTGTGTGTGTGTGTGTGTGTGTGTGTGTGTGTGTGAGAGAGAGAGATGATGGGATAGCGAGAGAGACAGACACATATACGCCCCACACCCACACCCACACACACACACACACACCCTGCTATTCTGTTGGTAGGCACACTATGTTTTACCTTGAAACATATCCGCCCTGTGGTTCTGCATAGACAAGGATCACGTATTGCGTCATATACCATGGCTCTACTAGATGAAGAAGAAAACATACTCATAAATGAGAGTCGAACTATTGCAAATTGCAATGCGTCTATTGAAACCAATCATAGTAAAACTATTTGTTTTTGTTTCAAATCCCCAAGTTTACTTTACACGCTTAGAACGACCCTCTTCAGGAATCAGTAGGGATACAATGATTATGTTATCATTACTATTCCTCCATTGGTATCGGAGAGTGTAAACAGTGGAGTGTCATCTAGCTATTACACACTATGGTTTATAGTACACGTGCTTGTATTACTAGAAACGATACTATGAAAAATACCCAATATATAACAGTTACAAATACATGGATTTTAGCAAACAAATAGCTTTTAGCACATATTTAAAGTTCAAGTTTGGGTATTGTGTAGATTCGAAAGCTACTTGTTCATCAGCACACGTACCTTCTACACGCATATTGAACATGATTATTGTATTAGTTATTTGTTTCCCATTACACGTTGTTTTGTCTACAACTATGCAGTTGAAACTGACAAAACACTTAATGCATGAGCATGACGTATCTCATTGTCTACAAGTTGTTGCTGATACGATGTCAACAGAACAGAAAAATCCGTCTGTTGCTTTATACGGCTATCATAATATGTGTGTCATCTCCTTTCACATTTACTGATCTTAGTGCCAATAATATAATAACACACTATTCTCATTTGCATATTGCAGTGTTAGCTGAACATGGTCTTGCTTAATCATAGTCAAATAAAAGTGACAAACCTTTATCACAACACAGATTATACTGTTAGACATTACATTTTCTTTTGGCATTGGGAAATATTATCTGTAAATCCTCTTAAATCGTCTACATTCTCGCTGCCATTTGAATCTCTCTCTCTCTCTCTCTCTCTCTCTCTCTCTCTCTCTCTCTCTCTCTCTATATATATATATATATATATATA
>JAVCKZ010110038.1:0-10362 GCA_034780755.1 Lepetodrilus elevatus | reverse complement strand
AATAAATACTACACATTAAGTTATACGTCTGCCAAAGAATACTGGTGTTGCCAAACTTTTTACCGTCAGTATATATGGTTTCTGCAGACGACTATAACTTGTTCTCGTACTTACAGGCGAACTAGACTATCGAACAAAGTCTTATAGATCTGTCAAATGTTCATAAAATTCCAACATGCTGGTAATGTGTAGCCTACACTTGTTTGTCCATGTTGTAAAAAAAAATACTTCATGGATAATGTGTAATTATAGGTATTTATTAGATAATACTTTCAAAAAGTTAGATTTTATTCAACTTGAATAAAGAATCATTCTAGTTTCTTTTCAACTGCGGCATATGATTTATTGGCTGAAATATGTCCACTGTTGCTGTGATTGGCTGAAATATGTCCACTGTTGCTGTGATTGACTGAAATGTGCCCACTGCTATGACATGGTGTTGTCAAGGTGAACTGCTGCCCTATATTGTTTGACCTCAGAGTTTTTTTACCTTTCCGTACTCGTGTTTGTTTTATCTAGGCCAATTCATTCAAAGCCGAGAGTATACACCGGAGTTCATTTAATTATAGCAGACGTTCTTTCGGGATTTAAAACTGTAGACATTTCATATTCCCCAAACTACTTGTCAATAACTAGCGACATTTACTCGTTCAGTGCTCTCCTCGATATTGTTGGGAACCTTGTGAATGTCAAGTACTGCTGGATATAGAATAGGCTGTGGCTATGCCTCTTGTAGAGGGGGAATGGTATTACAGAGTAGAACACATGACCGAATTGCAATCATGTCATGCTGTAATGAATAAATACACGTGTCAGATACACATACAACATATTTCTAAAATATCATTAATATAATCCGTTATTGTACAGATAATATCTATACATACTTCATTACTTCATCACTAGGAAGCTACGCGTTATGGTTGTATATATAATGAATGTACAAAATTACACTGTGTTATATAAATCAATCAAAATATATATTTATAAAGCCCCGGTATCCTGCCATAGGTACAAACTAATCAATGCACATGTAACTAAATTACTGAAGTATATAACTTGGAAACTCTATCGTCAATTTCAATATGCAATGAATATTAGGAATGTATTTCTGTCTGTTAGTATCTAAGTAGTATCGCTGCGTGTTTATTTAGAAAGTACGTGTTACTTCGCGGATCAAGGAATGGATCTCCAAGACGGCTGTGTTCGTGAGTAGCAGTTAATGTTAAACTAACAACATCACGTCTCGTCAGCCCAATTCTCATCTGATTTTTTTTCTCTTGGCGATTAGTCAGTGAACTGAATAAATACACCGTAGCACTAATGCCATGTGATGAGATTCTGAGCGTTCGAGCCTCGTCCAGGTATTAACACTATTCCACGGCGTCAAGACGTCGACCTGTAGTCCAGTTAGAAGTTGAGCACGTAGCCGTGGTCTTAACTCCCTCTACTTCAGATAGCGCGGCACGGCGTCACAGTAAACGCTACGACGATGTGCGTATGTCAACAGCATCAACTGCAGCTAACGTTGCAACATGACAGTATTTGCATAATGCAGCTTTGCACGTTATAAGTCAAATTGTCTTCATATCACCCCGTACGTTGACATTATCAGGGACAAGAGGAATGCTGGTTCTGTTGAAATTGCAACAACCTCGGCATTTGTAACTTTCAAGCGGGACGTTGGACATCACGGAACACTTTCTTGTACTTCCTGTATGACTGAAGTTCAAGAATTAGAGATTTTTATTACCACTTGCAGTGTTCTAACACTTTGTATATCGTCTGACCTTGTGGTACCATGCATTGATACCGTGGTACCCTTTGTATTTGTAGTAAGTATTGATACTGTGGTACCCTGTGTTGGTCACCTGTGCTATTGAGGTACCCTCTATTGGTCGCCTGTATTGATACTACGGTACCCTCTATTGGTCTCCTGTGTTGATACTACGGTACCCTGTATTGGTCTCTTGTGGTGATACTGTATTGGGACTCTGTCTCTATTGGATTGTCTCAACACTACGAAGCATGGGCCTCCCTTCCGTCGTGGTCCTAGTGCTGCTGTGTCACGGGTGTTACGGTAAAGTTCGGGACTACTACTTGGCCGCCGTGGAGGTCGACTGGGACTACGCTCCAACAGGAGGCAGTGTAGTCTATGACCCGTCAGGGTAAGTGTACACCACCGGAACATCATATACCATTATGCAGTATAGTAATAATGTCAGTAATAATCATCTTGATATCATTTTACGACGATATCGTGTTCAGTAAGGCACCATGCCACTCTCAGTAGATATGTTCGTTTCATTTAGAAGAGCACATTTGCGTATTTATGGACTAAAATGATCGCCCAAAATATTTTGAGTGAAAAAATGCATTCATGTACGTGGTATTAAAAAACGTTTAGGTTAAATCGCATATTTGCATGTTATAGATATTAAGTTAGCTGTTATCAACCGCCGGTAATTTTAACCTTATTTAATATTACCGGGGCATTCTCTTGCGTTTATTTCAATGGAACATGCGTAAATGACCAATTCCCCAGATTTTGTTCTTATGTTGCATTAGTATATTGTTAATATTGGTTTTTAAGTAAAAGTAGAATTACTAAAGTAGTTACCTAAAGTAGAGTTACTAAATCAAAATAGTGTTCACTAAATAATCGAACACTAGTACTTTAGAATGGGACATGCAAACACTGAATGACATTTTCGTTTAGATCAAATTACGTTACATATTGGTATGTATGAACAACTTGTACAAATACTTTGGGTAATAACGTTGCGCTGTCATTTTATTCTTGGTATGTATCTCAAATACAATATGATTGACTCGCGCATGCGCTGTAATTGCCGCCAGATTCGCTGGGAACTTCCTGAACAGAACGACAAATCGCATTGGCTCCGTGTACCGGAAGTGTCTGTACGTCCGGTTTACGGACAGCACGTTCAGCAGCAAGATCCCCGGGCCGCCATGGATGGGCTTCCTCGGACCAATCATCAAAGGCGAAGTAGGAGATCGCATCGTCATCTACTTCAAGAACATGGCCTCCCGGCCGTACTCTGTTCACCCGCATGGCGTTTTGTACGACAAGCTGAGTGAAGGTTGGAGGATAAATTTCTGTTGTTCTCTCAATATTAATAAAATACCATTCCATCCAATTCCAAATCATGATATACCTTTTATTAATACTAGTATTTAATTAACTGTATATCACACTGTGTGACAACAGTTGGTTGGCAAGATTGCGTTCTAGAATTAAACCAGACAGATGCTCGGTTATAAAATGTGGTTTTACAGATAAACCTTATTCGTACAGGGACAATATATATGTCAATGTATAGATATGTTGATTAGGCCTTTAGCATAGATTGTGTATACTACAGGTGCTAAGTACATTGATGGAACTGATGCTAAGAACCAGGTAGACGACGCAGTGCCACCTAACGGTACTCACACCTACAAATGGGACATAACTGAGGCGTTTGGTCCGGCCAAGGACGATAAGCCATGTATTCCCTGGGTGTACCACTCTCACAGCAGTGACGTCAGCCGGGACACGAACAGCGGCTTGATTGGGGCTCTTCTCACGTGCAAACCAGGCAAGTACCTACTAGTATATATAGCCAAAGTTCATAGCCAAATATGGAAAATATTGTGAGACTGACAGGCATATTTGTAACATAATTTCATTACTACAATATTTCTATGTTCTCATTTTATATAAAAATATATAATGGATTTATCAGCAAATATTTAATTGATGATAAATCGTATCAGTAAGACTACTACACAGTTGTCTACATATTCTAGAGCACAGATCATCACGATCGATGTTGTACATCAAGTACCATTACATGTCATATTAATACCAATGCTATTTCTCTCTGAACGTTGTTACAATATACATGTTTTCGTACACGTCATTATCCGCAGGTACCCTGAATGAGGATGACAGTCGCCAGGATGTCGACAAGGAGTTCGTTGTCATGCTCAAGATCTTCGACGAGAACGCCAGTTGGTATTTTCAGGCGAACCTGCAGACCTGTGGAGACCCGGCGTCCTGTGAACACCTGGTGAAGACCAGGGACATACGCTTCTCCGACAGCAACATGATGCACACCCTCAACGGCTACGTGTACGGCAACGGACCCAAGTTCGAGGCCTGCGTGGGCGACAAGGTGGCGTGGTACGTCATCGGCATGGGCAGCAGGGATGACATTCACAGTTTCATGGTGGACGGCGAGACGATGACGTATGATGATCACAGGTAAATGTCCAAGATAAAGTATGGTCGTCACGTTAACGTCAAAGATTAAAGTATGGTCCTCACGTTAACGTCAAAGATTAAAGCATGGTCCCTCACGTTAACGTCAAATATTAAAGTAAGGTCGTCACGTTAACGTCAAAAGATTAAAGTATGGTCCTCACGTTAACGTCAGATTAAAGTATGGTCCTCATGTTAACGTCAAAGATTAAAGTATGGTCATCACGTTAACATCAAATATTAAAGTACGGTCCTCACGTTAACGTCAAAGATTAAAGACGTTGATCTCAGATATGTGACTTAGTTTACGAATGACGATGATTCAATACATTTATTAATTTTATAAATGACGAAGTGTATGGCAATATTCTTTTTTCTATTTTTAAGCGCTCGTAACCTATGCCGTATATTTTTATTATTAAGGTTTAGATTTATAAATTTCCAACAAATACCCATCTATTTATCGGAAATGACTGGCATATATTGTAGTATTCTCTGTGTAGGACGTTAGCAGTTGACGTGTTCCCGTCCACCTTCCTGACAGCGGACATGGTGGCGATACAGGAGGGGCTGAAGCTAGCGTACTGCAAGGTTAATGACCACTTTGACGGTGAGAACATACAGCAAGTAGTAATGGATGATAGTGCTACTGTTGTTGCTTCTGACGCTGAAGTAGTCCGAGAAGCTCTGACGTCATAGTACAGCTTGAGGCTGTCTTGGCGTCAGAGGACAACCTCCATCAAAACCAAGGGGCAAAGAAAATGTCGAGTGCGCCAGCGGTGTAGCTGAAAAATATGGCATACATTCGTGCACATGTTGGTAATTTGGTACCATTTGATAGAGTCTCCATTTATTTATCTAAAATGCATTTACCTCTAATTTTTTAACGTAGGATAAAGACGGATTGGACTCCAGAAGATGACGTGGTATCAACTAACAGTTGATCAGTTTGTTGATACTACGTCGTCTTCTGGAGTCCAATCCGTCTTTATCCTACGTTAAAAGGTTAGAAGTAAGTGAATTTTAGATAGATAAATGGAAACTCTAACACACGATACCAACTTGTGCGCGAATGCATGACATATTTTTCAGCTACACCGCTAGCGCACTCGGTGAACCATGCGCACCTTAGTTTTGATGGAGGCTGCCCTCAGACGTCAATACAGCCTCAAGCTTTACTATGACTGTCAGAGCTTCTCGGACTAATGCTGCTGATGCTGATGCTGACGTTAATGATAATAATGGATGCCCATGATACTGCTGGTGATGATGATGTTTATATTTGGCCACCCGATATATACTGTTAACATTTTGTTTTATTGAAAAGCGATATTATTAAAAATAGGTTAGGCTAGTGGAAATGTAATATGTATCAGATACGAGGAACAGTGTCATTCTTCATGTAGGAATGAAACATATCTTCTCACATAACAATGTTGAGAGAGTGTTGACTGTCTGGCACTGCTCCATGTGACGACTCCACAGTGTTGTATATCATCCAGCCTTCTATTTGCGCCACAGAGGGCATGCAGGGTTTCTTCAGTGTGGGCTCGTGTCAGAGCCAACCGGAAACACTCATCTACAGCGACTGGAATATCAGAGAGAAATTCTTTATGATTCGCGAGGAATTATGGGACTACCTTCCTTCCGGTATGGACAAACTGACCGACAAGGCATTACTAGATGACAGGTATGCATGCGGGATGTGCGTCATCTGCCATGAGCAGGTGTGCATGTCAATGTCCTCTACATGTACACGACCTAGATGTATGTGGAGATGATTCTAGGTCGAATTAACTTAGCGGGATTCTTTATTTGTACCTGGGAAATGATTTCGTATTATTATTATCCTAATGTAATTTATATATGTCAGTTAAACATTAAATTTTATTCTTTGTCAAAATGTTTTTGATTTGTTTAGCTTGGAAGATAGATTGCTACAATCTTGTAATGTTTATTGTGGACACTGCTGATGATGTCGCTACTTTAATCACGAAACTTTGAGTACCAAAATAGTTGTTATGAATACGTTGACATATAGTTGTCCTAACCCTGCTTATATTTTATGTATTATACAATGATGGTATCAGATGTGGTTTCCTTGTAACAATTTGACAAGTCACTATCAGCTGTTATAGCATCACCTTCTAAGAATCAACTGCTGTATAGCTCATTATCGCCCAGAGGGCCTATTCTCGAAACGTACTTACGAACTTCTTAGCCTAAGAACAGTTCGTAGCCATACTATAAGAATCGCTAAGATTGTCTTACGATCGTAAGAACGTTTCGATAATAGGCCCCATGTACCGCAATATTTGGTCTGGCACTATTACCAGTGGCTTTCCACTGAATCGTCACAATTGCTGTTGCTGTTAATCACTATTGCTCACCATCCTCTGAAGTAATGCCCTGTCCTCCTCAGTGACGAAGCCAGATACATGATCGGGAGGTCCAATAGGATCGGCAGCCAGTACCTCAAGGCAAGGTTCATCGAGTACGAGGACGCAGACTTCAAGAAGGTCACACCGCGAACTCCAGAGGACATCCACCTGGGTCTGTTGGGGAGGACCATCAGACTGGAGGTCGGGGAGACCCTGGAGGTCACGCTACAGAACAACGCCTCCAGACCATACTCCTTCTACCCCCAGGGGCTCGTGCAGCACGCCAAGCCGGAGAGAGAAGGTATGTGTTGTGAGAGACAAAGGTCATTAGTGCCAGAAGGGGTGGCCAGTTAAAGTAGTTAACACAACCAGTTATATATATCTGTGTTTTATTATTTACATGAAAAGTGACAACTCTTGCCAAATTCAGATATCCGGAAATTCAGTTATCCGCACGATTTTACCGGGAACGCAACCGACCGGATAAATACGGGGGTCGACTGTGTATATATTATGAGACGGGGGTTGTGATCTTGGTGTCAATGGTAACTAGTACTAGCAGGGCTACCGAGTTCGGTTACAATAGCATAGTCTGAGAATAGTCTGAGATAGGAGTTGTTCTGGCAGGCAATGATCACTAGTGCCAGAAGGGGTGCCCATTTCAGTTACAATAGCACCGTGATATTGTGAGACAATAGGTATGTTCCAGATGTCTATGATGTCTAGTGCCAGAAGAAGTACGTGCGCTCTGAATGTCAACTATGTCGTGCTGTCGTCTGGCATAAAATACTATGAATGATATACTAGTATACGAATCCAGTCCAAATTAACTAAATATTTACGAACGCTTCATGTACAATTATGCTTATCGAGATAGCTTGGAATTCTGCTAGGCAATTTAGTGTTAATGGAGTCCTTTTGCGTAAAAGCACCGCTGGTTGGTATTTTACAAAAATACAAGTGTACTTTAAAACACTATAAATACTTCTTTCTTCTCTTCAGGCGCGCTGTGGACGGTGGCTACTGAGAATGGAACTATGAGAAAGTATCGCTTCTTTGTCCCCGAGAGTGCGGGTCCCGGGAAGAACGACCCCGCCTGTGTGACATTCACCTACCAGTCCGCCGTGGACCCGGTCAAGGATATTCACTCGGGGCTACTTGGACCCCTCCTAATCTGTAAGAAGGGCACGCTAGATGACTCGAGCCGACAGGTATGTTCAGCGATGTCTGCGCTTCACTGTCTAGTGTTCAAAGCGGTAGTAAAATCAGGTATATTTATACAATGGAATGTCATTTCGGACATATAATTAATCCAATGAAGTCGGGGACTGCATGGGTCCCTTCCCATCTGTAAGAATGATATTCTGGACAAGTTGGGTCGACAGGTATAGTTCCACCGTGTTGGTCCGCTTCATTGACTATTTCAAGCGGTAGTAAAATCATGTATAGTATACAATGGAGTGTCATTTGGACTCTTATCTAATTAAAATCGGATCTCGTTTTGCTCCTTTTAACATAATACATTCTTTTGTTACACTAGCGGTTGTCCAAATATCTTAGGATCAATTTCGGATCTGGTTTGAATTAGATTGATTTGGACCATTTATCTACTGAAGTCATCAACCAACTACTGTTGCAGAAAACCGTCAGCAAGGACCGGACGCTGTTTTTTGGAGTCATAGACGAGAACCTGTCTTGGTACATTGATAGGAACATAGCACAGTTCTGTATACAGTCCGCGGTTAACAAGACGGATCTGGCGTTTATTGAATCCAACATGATCAGAGGTTAGTGGGCAATGTGTCATCCTCGCAAACACAGCGGTACTTAATTACGTCCAGGACTCACTTCGTGTGGTACCCCTGGGACACGTATAGAGGGAAACTTACGCAAACAGTTTAGGAGCTAAAAATAGAACAATAATACAATATATTTCAGTGGATAGATGTGTACACCAAATTCATCATTGGTTGGCTGTGTGTGCAAGTATCCATCTAGACGTGTTCCAGGGGTAGGCCCTACCATATGAAGTGAGTCCTTGAATTAAGTATCCCAATGCACGAGGATGGCAATGTCTGGGGTATTGCTCGATGTTCTAATTGTCTCCCTAGAGACATTATTATGTGTGCAATGAGCTTTAATGAGAGCAAATGTTAACCAAAAACTGATATTGTAGAACATGTTGTGATGGCATATACTATGTTGCTGCAACGGTATTTTAAGTGGCGACACTAAGAGTTCAGTTGAGAATACAAAAAAAAAAAAACATTAAGTCATTTCTCTTATCATTGATGTTTTAGCAATTATTTCTAAATACTTAGGAGATAAACGGTTCTTTTTGCAAAATTTGCGTGAGGTTATCGTGATTACCCAGCTGGGAATTTCATTAAACACCGATGGCGTAAATACTTGTACTATCTTCGATCTTTGCAGAATTTCTGCAACCACGTTCTACGGATCTTTATCCTTTGTTGTTCTGTTCATTCTATTTCTTTCGCAGAAAATCTCCATTTATCACACAAATGTTGTCTTTATGTGCTATTGGACGTAGAGTAATGAAGATATGTTAACCATAAATAACTATTAATCTGCAGTTAACTATTGTTATTAGGCTAGATATATCTCTGATTGATGTTTCTCAGTGGTCTACTACGGTGTCGTAATTGTTATACAAGAGGAGATATAGTTTATCTTTCCATCAAATTTAATAATAAATTCAATGGAAACAATCCCGATACATATGTCAGCCAGATCTTATAATACTAGAGGAGACGAGGTTACTCGGAGAAACTAAATCTAATAGTACATACGTGTCAACTAAATATACTATTTAAATGTACGTTGGAGTTGTTTCTTGTAGCGGATTATAATAATAATAATAATAATAATAATAATAATAATAATATGAATCTATTGCGCCAAATCCACGCTCGAAGACATACTCATGTCGCTACATAATATTTTCAAAGTCGTACATGATATACTATTTAAAGTGTTGTGTCTTAACTCTTCATCAATTTGTATTTTGTCCGGACTGCCTCTGGTACCAATCATAATATGTATGTGCTATTTAAAGGAGTATAAAGCATCGGCACTTTAAACATTACTTACACTTGAAACATGCTGTAATTCGTCGTAACTTGTGCGTTATTGTCAATATAAGTAGCACTACAACCTATAGCTGCCCAATAATGGTATTTCTATGTACATAGGCTCAGGTTATTCTATGACTGGATATCTCACTTTAATACATACTAATTAATTACTATCAATACGTGTATGTATAAGGTTCCTATTCCAATACGATTAACCCTATGCCTGCTGCAGGTGTTAACGGGCGCTCGTTCAGCAACCTAGGCGGGATGGAACTGTGCCGAGCGGAGAGGGTCTCGTGGCATCTGTTCAGTGTCGGCGACAGGAACGACATCCACGCCATATACTTCCACGGCATGGACGTCGAAATCGACGGCAGCATCAAGGACACGGTGGAGCTGGTGCCGGGCCGGGCGTTGGCGTTCGTCACACTTCTCTCACACATTGGTTGGTGCCCATTTCCATCTGGTTAACAGTGTATCGCATTGAGATGGTGTGTGGTTTGGTTGGTACGTTCATACCTAGGTGGTGTTCCATTGATAGTCTTGGACGCACATTCTGGACAGGGGGATGCTCCTTTCTAGCTGTTCTGTCTGTACTTTCTGTCCGACGCATGCGCAG
>JAVCKZ010110027.1:0-10363 GCA_034780755.1 Lepetodrilus elevatus | reverse complement strand
ACACACACACACACACACACACACACACACACACACACACACACACACACACACACACACACACACACACACACCTCGGGAAAGTCTATATATTAATAATTTAGTAAATATGTTGAAAAGAAAATAATAAGCTATAATTAAAATATCACGTTCACGAAGCTCAGCAATTAAACACTCTGAAGTTAAAAGTAAATATTGAAAGTACAAACATTCCAAGTGTGTTTTTTTCTTTCTGGCAGCAAACCAATATTAATTATATTTAAACCTGGTTTGATATTCGTAATGTATTCGACCAAAGATACCACGTGTGTAATTTAGCTTGACATAACACGTGCACTTTTCATAGTATTCATTCAGATACCTCACCACTAGTTACTGCCCGTCTGAATGCGGGGACATAGCAATCACTTGAAAACGAATCTGGCATTTATAGAAAGTCCATGTCCTTACAAGTATAACATCACTGAAAGGCCTTTATTAACTCAATAACCTGTCGACTTGAAGACTTGGAAATATCAAAGCTTACCCAGTCTAACACCATGTAAACATCATTTCAATGTTAGAGCCACAGTGTATTCACTATGTATTCGCTGTTAAGCGCCAACATCCCAGCGCTTCTCTCCAATATAAAAAAGGATCAAATATTTGCGACGCTTCGCATTGTCAGAGACATTGAAACGGAAAGAGAAATAAACATGAGATATGAATAGGGTTTGATGGAATACGGACGTATGGACCGAGTAGCTATGTTGACGAAGCTTAACACTTCATACACTCGCAGTAATATCTAGGACCATACCTCTCGCTTATTGTACCTCCCTCGCAAACACAAGTGTCGACCCCTACAACCGAACAATAGTTAATAATTTAACACGTTCAATATTATCTACAAGTCGCTCACAGCTTCAGATTACACTGCGTTGAAAGGACCTGATTTTATTGTTTCTAGGGGGCCAGGTACACACGTGTGAGCAACGTGAGGATGGGGGTGAGGATTGGTCATTTTAGCCATAGCTAATCCTACTTCTTACACACACCTCACTGTAGCCACCTCCACCACCTCCGTCACCACCTCCACCTCCACCTCCGTCACCACCTCCACCACCACCACCACCTCCACCTCCACCACCACCACCACCTCCACCTCCACCTCCATCTATACCTCCACTTACACCTCCACCTCCATCACCACTACCCCCACATTTCTCACTGTTTTAAGAAATTAATTTTCATTGCTAATCAAGAGACGATACCCTCTTCTCTACCATGTCGGGCCTATACTCTAAATTTGTCTTATAGATGTCTTCTAAAAATAGTATTATATACTCGTTGTGAATACGAGACACGTTATACCTACCGTAAATGCTATTCTGCTCCATGTTTTATTCATCACCATGGGGTCGCCATCATATAAACAACAATATTTCCTCCATCAAGCATAACATTAATCTGACTATTATCGTAAAGCATCCTCCCCTTCGCGTTCCAAACGTCTTCAGAGGCTTACCACGCCCCGCCATTGCTAGGTAACGAAGCATGTCCGAGAAACAATGCAGCTTACTCAAACGAGACAAGTTGACTTTGATTTTCAAATCACGACGACAAGTATGTGAATAGAAAGTGTGAAACTTATAGGTAATTACAGGTACGTAACAATTAACGCGCTTCCTTTGATCCTGCGACCGCTGGTCAAAGAATCAACTAGAAAACAATAGGAACCTGCTAAAGAACAATAGGCAAAGCTGTAGCATCTGTTTTCAGTCACAAAGCCGCGTCAACATCAAAGAGGAAGGATTAGTAAGTAATGTAGGTAAATGTTGTCTTGGTTCCCAAGATCGTACTGATTGTACGTAGGTTCACCGTGCTATATATTCCTCTGTCTGGCACTTGATTGCTCCACTGTGCATTTGCGGGGTAATTATAGGAACATAGCTTGTTCGTAATTAATGACTTTTATGTCGGCTGTGTACACTGTGAAGCGTTGTTTTTGATGGGGATTGACATGGTTGGAGTAAAACAACCAGGGGAATGTGCACACGGAATGTCAGTCATTTTAAAATGAGCACTTCCCCTCATACTGTCTGTCTTCATTGGAATACCTCGGATCGTGTACAGTGGTACCGCACTGAGATGTCCTCGTAAACCACGTGGCTAGTATGTTCGTAAACCGTATACAGTATTCCCATGACGTTAACAGAACAATTCAGAGATTGGCACCGGTGGGCATTGGTATTCTCCACTCTTGAGTTTATTAGAAACATACCAGCCCCCAACGAGCATATACCTAGTTAGTTTTGGTCGCACGATATAACTGACTTGCCTCCCATGTATTTTCAAGATTCATCGGCATTCCTGTCATACACAAATGGCATTCCCGTAAAAAGAATGCCATGGTAAATTGGGGCAATGTCATATGTTTTGGGACGTTACGCCACATGACGTAATTCTATACTGTTACCAGTCTTAGCGCAGCAAGACTCCGGTCTGCCATAATAATAGACAATTGCAAGCACCCCAGGCGATACAAAAAACCTAGAATTCAGAGTTAATGAAACCTCGGGTGGTTCACAGGCTGTATTCTCATCAAATATAGCATTACATACCGTGGTTCTAAAACAACTCTGCCAAAATATGCATGGAATTGGTGTAGCCTATACATGAAACCATTGGTAGCTACCATCATCAACTTTATGTATACGTAGACGCTGCAAAGACGGGACCCAAAGACGTAACAATAGTCAATACGGAAGGTTTTTGAAAGAGCACAGGTTCTATGGTTAACAGTATATTATTATGCTCGGGGTACCATATCCAGAATTAAACAGGGTACCACGCTTTAATTATAATCTTCAATATTAAAACGCTGCTCCTCGCACGCTCGAGGTAGTTTTAATAGAAACCCACGGTGACTTCTTTCGCTCAATTAATCTAGACAGCGAAAATTGTTTCCTACACACGTTTGATGTGTGGGAGATATTTTGTGTCTATCCAATTTGTCCGTCTCAAATTACATTGCAATCTCTTACAATGCGACAATTTTCCTGCAACATGACACTGAAACTGTCGAAGCGCTCAAACGGAAATAATTACACAACGTATCAAATATGATGTCGATCGGTACGTTTATATGGTTCAATGTGGGTAAAACGGTTACGCAGTATTCCCGACATGGGCTGGTAGTGACATATTTCCATTCCCTGATCGAGCACGTGACACTCAGTTTTGATTGTGGTTTTCATGACATCGAGCATTGTCAATATGACAAAGAGCTAGTTAATTTGTACATATTGTGGGTAAATATCTAATTAACCTCTAGAGGTTAATGTTGCACTGGACTAGTGAAGCGGTTATGCAGTGCATGTTCGAGAGAGTACAGTGCCAGTGGTTCCTCGTGTAGTAACCTACCATAGTGTCACATCTCTAAGTTACTGATTTACTAAATTCTGCAGTAATGTAGTAACCTATATTACATCTCTAATTGACTAAATTCTGCAGTATCTTCATTCAAGTTTAAAATTAAATTTCTATGTGATTTTCCTATTTTTGATATAAATTAATTAAACGATAACACATACTGTTATCTGTTAGGTTAATTGTAAATTGAGGTGCTCTGTAAATTGGCTTATATTATTATATTTTTGGAGGTGCTGAAAGACATACGGTGCTAGTATTGTGTGTTCATTTGCTGAATGTCATTTATAATGCCCCCGCAAGGTATACATTGATATGTTTGGAATATAATATATTTATACGGTATTCTGCACATTAATAATATATGGGTCGTCACGAAGAAAGGTATACTATATCCAGGTACTTAACTACTGTTGTTAATAACTCACGACCGCAGGGATAGGATAAATGTCACTTGTACATTTATTCATTTAAAGAAATGTGGCAAAATCTACCTCGTTTCGTGAATAGTCAAATGATATACATTATGCAGTGTGCATTCATATCTGACATAATAACATCAAACATTGACCCGATGTTATTATATGTCCTTATTGATACGGTATCAATAGAGCTACTTCTGCAAACATTACAGCTGATGATAATGATAATTTAATTGTAGAATTAACCTCGAAAAAAATATTGAAAGTTGTAAGACATTCAGCAGTAAATATGCAGAGCTGTTTATCAAATAGAAATATGGACTTGTTTACCGACACTTCTAACATCTGTTCCATCCAATGTCAAGCGAAGGCACTCCAACAATAACATTTCATCAATGATTTTCACGAATACATTTGCAATATTTATTATCTTTTTTTCCCCCGATCATGCATTTGGCTGTCAAATAAAATTGCATGGAATTAATCATTAAAGAAACTGCTAAGGTGACAAGTAAATGAAGTTTGAGCACATTATTTAACAAAGTTTATAGTAAACGTCTAGGAAGTGTCAGCTGAAAGCTCCATTTCTACTGACACAATACATAAAGGAAATCGTTATCACATGACACGAACTTGACATCACTGCTTCTACTGAGACTCGTTGCCTATCCTGTGTAAGACAGATAGATTCCTGCAAGATAGCGCCATTGTTGAAAATTACTCCGTGAATCCACCGGCTGGAAAATGATCACTCACGCAACGGTCCTCGATTCCCTGTGTTTAAATAGTAAAGATAGGTCTTCGAGGTGGCCGCTTCGCTGTCACTGGAGTCGGCAAGTGTCTTAGTTATCCAGGTAATGATCCAAACAAATCGCCCAATTCGGCGTGAAATGCCGGAACAGACACGACTTTGTTTAATTCAATAATTGGCAAGACGTAGATGTATTCTCTTCGCACGACTGTAACCATTCATCGTAACCCCGAATTCGCTGGCGTGTGCGTGCCTTGCGATCGTAAGATGGCGGATGATTTTTCCTTTACGGTACTGGCTTAAACGATCATGTTCCTCAGATAGGATTCAATGGTTTGCAACAGTGACATGTTCAAAGTGGTGGGAACGAGCGTGTTGAAACGAAGCCTTGTAAGATCTTTCAAGACACAGACAAAAAAAGTAGTTGTCCTGGCTTGGCTTTTGTCTAGAAATGTGATCTAGTAACATGGGTAGGAAACATGGTACACTTATCGTGTTCCCTTGACTGTGCAACGCAATATAACAGTGCGGATACATTACTCAAATTTTCAAAAATAAAAAAAATCTCAGAGTCTTAATTCTGCATCACTGACGTCTTCCGAAACCAGACCGTACTAACATCATACAGAAACAGTTGATCAGAGACGGAAATAGATCCAAAGTCACATGAAACATCTGAAACATGTCGTAAAATATTGGAATTTGGTGCAGAGAAATGCAGGTTAGGGGTAGCCACTCTATAACTAGCTTTCTATAGTTAATGACAGTATGAATATATTTAATTGATACTCAGGCGTCAGACGTAGTCTCGAGTTAATGAACAGAACACGACAAAAATTACCTGCATTATGCACAAGTCAACCAGCAAGAGGGAACCATTGTGTGAAAAACTGACGTGTCAATTTTAAATCGACAAGTCGTGTCTACGGCACTTATAGAAGCACCATTGGGCGTGTATTAAGCCAGCGACTCTTAAGTCTTGGCAAGTGTGGAGACACCTTTCGCGAAACTCTTGTCTTAATTTCGGGAGGTGGGGAGGGTGCAACGGTTAGCACTGGGGGTCTCATCAAGGGCTATTATACCCTTAATTCAAGGGCAGCGCGGGTCTGGGGGGAATTACGTAGGAGAGAAAAACATCCACAGCGGGGAAAGCTGGTGGGAGTCTGACATCTTCTGTCTGAGAATTACAACCTTATAGAATGACTGACAGCCCAGACCTCGGACTGTTAACCGGGACAGACCATATAGACACGCAGTTTGTAACAAGGTTCGATTATAAACCGGGCAGCAGCGTTCTACTGTAAAGTATTTGCAGATTAAGTCGTATGGCTTTTATTGGGGGTGAAAAGCGACTTCCCACACGCCTACCGACACTCGTCTTGTTAACATCGAGCTGGACGGGGGAATAATCAACTGGACCGCGTGTTTACCTTCCATGCCCTGTGTTTTCTGACAAATATTGTGATACGAACCAGATGTTGTGCAACAAAGACTGTAAGACGGATTCACTGTAGGCTGGTACCGTGGATGATAAAACATTTGAGTTAAACATATCATTGTGTGCCGCTGTTGGATAATTTATACTTCTCAAGGAAATATTGTAAGTACAAATGCACACTCTCTGAAATGTCTTTTCATAGTAATTTATGTACATATTTATTTACAGGAAGTAGTATTTTAAATTATGCTCACCCAATGATGGATATTTATTATTATTATTATTATTATTATTATTATTATTATTATTATTATTATTATTATTATTATTATTATTATTAAAATTATTTAAAATTATTATTATTAAAATTATTTAAAATTATTATTATTAAAATTATTTAAAATTATTATTTTTATTAATTTTTCTATCTATATTGTATCTAAAAGGACAGGGCCAAAGACTAATGACAGACATCATACTCATATACGGTATACGTAATCCGGTAATCCTATCCGACCCAATGTTAAACACGCGTCTTCTAGTTAATTAATGAAAAATACTTGTAAAAAACCACAAACGAACATTAGATATTATTATTTAATGACATAATTAGCCAACGGCTACAATTGCGCATTAATTAATTAAAAGTTTAAAGTTTTCTATTTCCTTCCAATAAGCCCGTAAGGTGCCCGACCTAGGACTTTAATACTATATTAATGAAAACACGTTGTAATACCCATTGGATTATTTCAACTTTCCATACATACCGGTAATAGGTCGCAGTGGACATTCAGGTTAACATTATTCTACTCACGTTGCTAACATTTCATCCATTTTTTGTTCATTGCATGGCAGAACCTCAAAAGACCTGTCAAACATATCGACGGAAGCCACATACATACCATCTAGAACACACACGTATTTCATATTTATAATACAAGACCTACGTTTGGCTGGGAAGATGTGTGTATCATAATAACATCCGCATAGTAATCCCTCATCTAACATAAATATATTTGTCCAACATGAACGTATTTGTCTAGCGAGGAACCTCGACTTTCCACTGACCGCGGGACGTGGCTAGTTTCTCTGAGAGAGGACACCATGGCAAGACGACGTCGTACATTTCGCTGCAAGTCAGCTGGTCTTTATTTAATTTGAGAATATTTCCCGCCCGTTCAGGTGAAATTGTACGCGGTGCACCTCGGATCAAATACCAGCTATAATATCTCATGTTTGAGCAAGACATCTCCAGCAATTTCGCATCTGAATTCGTTTGTTCTCAGGATTTCGTTCTGGTTTTGGGAAAGGCCATATTTGTATGTGTTTTAGTGGCTTTTTAGTTACTCAGATTTTGCATTTTGATAACGATTATTATATTTAGTAATAGTTGTACTACTACTACGACTACTACTACTACTACGACTACTACTACGACAACTACTACTACTACTATTACTACTGCTACTACTACTGCTACTACTACTGCTACTACTGCTACTACTACTACTACTACTACTACTATTACTACTGCTACAACTACTGCTACTACTGCTACTACTGCTACCGTCTAATATTACAACTACTACACCATACCATACACTATACCACTATTAAAATTAATTTTACTTTTAGCAGAAATGTATGGATAGTTTAAAATAATTTAAAAGCTATTACTGTGTCGCAGACATCCATCTGCTTATCAGAAATCTGAGAAATTGATTTCAAATACCTGTGTTTAACTTTCTGACTAATCCGGTGTCATCTTATCTGACCATAACATAAAGCACATTATTAGCCTCATACCTGCGCGTATTGTTGGACTGGAAGTGACCAGTACAATGAAGCGGGTCGGTAAATCACAACTCCCAGTTATTCATCGCAGCGTTCAATATCACATTACCAAGTATCCGGGATTAGCGGCGAGGGTTAAGGATCGACTTCATAGGCTACGGAGACGAAATCTGTTGAAATGTCACCCTTTTATTACCGAAGTGTGTACCTAGCAGATCAGCGTTATTACTTCATTAACGTGAAACGTACACGACTGATGGAGAAATTGACATTGGACTTACTGCCTATACAGACGCTCTGGTGGCGTGGTATGTCGGTGTATAGGTCTCTACTGTACTGACAACAATGTCTGCAAAGCCTGGCTTTCTGCGAGTGCATGTTACAAAAATGCAAGCCGTCACCCACCAGTGTTTTGAAAATAAGCAGATTATAACGCTGCATGAATAGATGGCTGTCGTGTACTGCACGACCAAAGTAGCTTTGAACATGACGAACGCTGTCCACCGTCACTTGACGTTGGTACCGTTGGTTTGATGTTGTTGTTGTCTTTACACCTGCATGCACCTATGCCGTAGGAATATTGAATTGTTATGATAGGAAGCATGATAATTCTCCATGCTGAAGACATCAGTCATATCAAATGTCAGAAAACATGCAGAAACAAACGGCATGTTTTCGTAGAAAGAACAACGTTAAATGGACAACCATATTGTGCAGCACGTGTTAAATCAATAGACAGAAACTCATCAACTCTGTCGTCAGCGCAGCGCTTGATCGCCAATGTAACATTCGCTATTCTTATTTCGACGAAACGCTAAGAAACTCCCATACTGTCTTCATTTTATTCCGAATTCTCCAGTGTACCTCTGGCTCTGCACCAATGTAGAACTCTGCGTTACTTCACTCGGACAGTTATTAATTCCAGGGTGTATACGAAGCATCTCGCGAGTTTACCCGAGATTAGCGTGGACGTTCTGCGACGGACAGGTGGACATGCGAGGGATGGGGGACATGATCAAAGAAAGGCATCAAGACGAATACAGGTGACAGGTGATGGACAGGTAGCCGTGATGTAAGGTGTGTCACACCAATGTTACGACTTCCCAGACTGGGGTGACTGTTTGTGATCTAGTACCTGTTCAGGATTCAGGATTCATCTGTTTTCTCTAAACCACTTATATATATACAGGGGTACATGAGAATACAGAAAATGTATACGTACAAAGAATATACATCATCAAGACACAGAGGGAGAAAATATAGACAGTACTGTATAACGTAGTTGGTGGAGTTGGAATACTATTATCATTGTCTTAAGCATACACGTGTAGCTAGATGTAGGTGTAGGCTGTCGTTAATGAAAACCACCTTATATTCTAATGAAAATATGTATACACTTCCTAGAATTAACAGATGAATATATACTGTATACAAAAATACATGTAATCCAATAGATATAAATATAAACCTTTTTACTGAGAGAGAAAACCCGGACTGATGCAATAGTATTCTAAGAGCAATACCAATGGTTTCCGGAATAGTACCATCGTATACGTATAGGTGATACTTAAACTGAATCTGAATATGAGTCTGAAGCCTCCACTATTTTCCATAACAGCCCTTAACCAGCATATATGCCTGTCTGTTGATATGATTTGTCATGGCAGATCTAGAATAGGAAACCATAAAGAAAAACAAGCAACAAATAGATTTCATAATTGTGCAACGGCTAGACTGACGAAAGTGACATGATCGGTGGACTGATAGCTAAGCCTGCAAGGGACTGATTAGAGTAATCGACATCAAAGGCAGCGACGTTGACAGCGGAGATTATTCTCAGCTGATGACAGAGCGCTGATTGAAATGGGAATACATTTCACTGTGTTATTGACAGGTCATGACGGTTTACCTGTGCTGCAGCCCACCTGTGCTCCGTGACAAAGACACGGGATGTGGGAGAAATGGGATGATGGCCATTACGCATGCGTATGTACATGCGTATGTGCGTGTTGGCGTATGCATGTTGTGTTTATGGCATTCTTTGGGATTTTATATCAACATGATTCGTATTTATTAGAGCTGAATTACAATCGATGGTCAGGTATATATGCTCTATTCAATTATTTGTTAATTGCATTTTACGATCGAAGGTGGTTATCTAGATTGCATTGAGTTGTCTCTGCTATTCTCTCTTATAATGATACAGAAAGAGACGTGTATCTGGATATACCATAAGTACAACTTACCATGACTAAAATCAACAGCCACATCATATAATAATTCCCCTAGGCCTTGAAATCAGACACCGTTTATCTATAGAGTGAGCCACACTCATCGATTTGTCTAGATTAGTAATTGAATGATAACCAAACCCTACATCTGGAGGGCTCGTATGGTCATTTAATAATGTTTTAATGTGAGAAAGGATTATCCGAGAAAGGAGCATACCCGAGACAACGATATCGCACCATGATAGGCCTCAGACTACAATTATGTCCCTTACTCGTTGACCAACTTGTGGAAGTGACGTCAGAAAACATAGTGCTC
>JAVCKZ010110016.1:0-10363 GCA_034780755.1 Lepetodrilus elevatus | reverse complement strand
TTTCAAAGACTACATACATTTGCAGTTTTCGTGACGTTGGAACACAAAATCATGACCCGTGCCGCTACCTACTTATATATGCCAAATTCAGCTCCCATCTCTCTGCCAAGGCAGGGTTAAGTGCCATATTTTTATCCCCAGTCACTGGATCAGTGTGCACTCAATGTTCATTCTCAACTCCCTGGGGAGTATGTAATCAGAACGTGTTGGACTACACACTTCAATGGTTTGTGTTCAAATTCTGTCCATGGATATCTAGTAGAAGCCAGTTTCACAATACTGAGGTGTGATGTCTGTACATCCTTAGAACAACTGTACCTGACATGAGTCTGACTATAGGACAATGCTATTGCAGGTTTTCCTCCCATTTTATGATCTGCTGTAATAAATTTTGAAACAATAATAATTTCTTTTGCAAGATATAAATATATTCACACGATCATTCACGACAAATATTGTCATTTTATTTATATTAATCATCAAAAGGAAATCTCTTAATTATCTGCATGATAGTTTAAGTCCATCACTTCCTACTTTAATGTCAGATCGCATTCCATACGAGGGAACGCAAACATTGGCGATGTTTTATCTGAGCTCCCTGATGATGGGCCAAGCTTCTGTATGCCATAGCCGGGTTTCATCTAGACAGATGATCAATTTGTAAATGCACAATAATTGCTAACAAATAGGGATCAGCAACCCTCACAAGACTGGCGTGGTATTTAGGATGGGGGTCGTGTGCACAATTGCTACCCAGAAGGACTGAGTTCAAACGCATTTGCATCTTTATTAAATAAATATTCCCTTCGATTTGTTTGGACATAATGTCATTTCGTACGTATTCCATATCACCATAAGTTCAACCACAGGGTCTGGGACTGTAATCTGTATCTGGTACGTACGCACATCGTATCATTGTCTTCATATTATATTTAAATATACACAATGGACTTGTCATGTGACCTTGCAGTCATATTGAAATTTGTACTGCATGGTATTATAGGATCTTAGTATTAGGTATTAATTTACTTATGTGAACCATACGCGGTCTGGGACAAGCTAATATTTGGAAGTAGAGACTTTGGCATCTGGCGTCTGGCATCTGGCATTGCCGTCATCGTCATTGTCGTCTGTCAGGCAATAACTCAATCTCCTCAGATACACAGATAATTCCATTAAAAAGTTGCTCGTGTTTTCTCAACACAGGCTAACACTAAAGCAACAGACTTGAGGTTGAATAGGTAGGAATTTCTTCAAAACTATTGTTTTTCTCTGAAAGCCATGTACAGCTCTGTTTGGAAACTGAACATTTTCAACAGAGAGCATGGTACTGACGTTGTATATTTATAATTATATGCTATTCATTTTAAAATGTAATCCATGTATTATCCCCACCCACATTGTATTGCATTATTTATCATTGATGTTATCATTTTGATTTACTGTAATGATTACATTATGTGAAAAGTAAAAGTGGAATAATTACTAAGAGATAGGGATCTTCAAATCTCGCAAGACTACCATGGTTTTTAAAATGTAGCATATGGAAAATATATTAATGTATCTTATGCACTTGTAACCTTTCTCTTATTTGTCTTCTAAAACAATTAAAGGTACGCCGCCTGCTGATGTAGCTGTAGTTAGCCTCTCCTTGTACTATCCTTGTACTAAACAAGCCCTGGATAAACAAACACATCTATTCATCCAAGTGACTAACAATGTAATATTGTATGTAATAAATTACATGGGAACGGTGTATGCCACGTGTGTGTTGTAGGATTATGTCTAAACACATACTGTAACCAGGATTTGGAATACTTCACACAGACAAAGATCTTCATTATAAATAGACGGTTAAGAGCTAAACCCACAGTACTGTGCAAGTTTATTTCATAGTTACAATGCAAACATATCATAGTTGATTCATTGGACGAGAGACGATACTAATCATATTGATTACTCATGTATTGGGATGGTGTTTGAGTTAAACATAGTCAGTGTCGCTTTAATGTCGTTATTGCGAGGTAATGAGTCCTGATTCCACTTCCACAAAGTGGTTGCAGTTGCTCATCCACACCACTGTGACACTGAACAGAATACACACTTTCTGAAAAATCCGCAATTGCATTGAATAATGTAGATGTTCAAATTTCAGGTGTTTTCGTGTATAAATGTCTGTGTTCAGTGCTCCCTCGATATAACGCTGAAGTTGGGGTCCATGACATGCCACCCACGTTATATCAATGAATATAATTGGAGAGAATGTTTTGGTTTTTTTTAATTTATTTTAAATGGGGTCCACATTGGACCCTGTGTTGTATCCGAATCCGCGGTGTATCAAAGGGTGTTATATTGAGGGAGCCCTGTATAATGAGATTTTTTTCACATCAGACAAGCAAAGTGTTATACATTCTTAATTCCATTAGTTTATAAAAAATTAAATCACCGGTCAGAGGACTTGTATATTAATTCACATGTGAATATAACAACTGAGCAACCGTCTCTCTGACGTCATATGAATCGCACCCAGGACAGGGACTCAGTTCAGTGGAACCAGGTCAGTGGCTTTAAAATCCTTATTTGTGTGTGTGTGTGGGGGGGGGGGGGGGTAAGCATAAATCACATCACAGGCAAAGTATGTCATCATGTACATATGCCACAGCCAGATTATGTAATAACGTAACAATAAAGTATTAAAGTAATACGTCAAATCAGTTACAGTTGAGGGAAGGGGAATGAAATAGGCTGATCCATTCTTAGATAAACTAGTACCTGACAAAATTGTGAAAGTTAGGTATATTTCACTGAATTATGTAATAAATAGAATATTCAAGCGTTTTTTTCTCTCATACGATGTTTATATCATCTCGTAGAGTGGGAGGGATACACAGACTATGTGAGAGGTAATATTTCGAAATATCGACTCTCCTATTCCATGAGATGAGATAAACATAATATTTGAGAGAAAAAATCTTTGATATCCTCTATTTAGGTACTAGTGAAGTAGCTTGTTGAATAAAGTACTTGTGTATCAAATAAAAATAGTACATTATTTCAGGTAAAACTTCACTTGATCAGTAAGTAGAACATCTAGCTCTGATTGTATGCATTTAGATCTCGGAGCAGACTTCATCTATCTCAATATCTCTTCATGAAAGCTTCGTTGTTGTCTCGGATATATAATATCTCAATGTGTCTTAATTATATCTCAGTGTGTCTGTTGATATGTCTGTCTGACCTAGCATCATAGAGGTCTCAATCAGTACCCAGATTCAAGCTAAATTAGTTTTGACCATTAATTGGATCCGGTGAATTATTCAGATGTATACATAATATACCGTGACCTCTCGGTCAACTGCTGATTGCTGGGTCCTCGAGTATACACGACCCTTGACACGCCAAGTCCCAAACCATCAACACTACGAGTCCTTAACCCTCTACCTGCTGAGGCGACAATAAGAGCCATAATGATAATTGATTGGGATTAATCCAGTTAGCTCAACAGCACTAGAAAGGTCATCCGAATTAAGCAGTAAAGATATTGTATTAAAAGTTATTGGAGCAAGATTTAGGTTCCACAGTTCATCAGATTCTTTGGGGTCAAATGAAGGTTGTTATATTCAAGCGGTCTTTGTATCATGAAATATTGAAAGTTAGGTTGAAAATATATAAATACACAGGGTATTATTTTTATTACACACAGTAATCTTAGCTAAATGAAAGAATTCATTTGATGTACTTCTGTTAACTTATATGTTGACCAGAAATAGAATTATTTGGTTGTTGTGCAAATTAACATGGAATGAAATCCTCATCTATCAAATGTGTCATCCCATTCACAGTTTTTTTCTTTTAAGGAATGATTAAGCCATCATTTGTAAATCATTCAAACTACTGAACTAATCTACTTCTTTACTTTTTGTGGGAAACACAGATTTAGCTCGGATCAATGCAGGAATGAAATTATTGACTGCAACTAATTCCTGCAATTGAATGCCAGCAAACTCGAAACATGGTCCTCTTTGCGCTAGAGAACAATTTTTATTAAAATATTTTTCTCTTCCAACTTCTCATCCTATTGAATTCTGGAATCTTCATAATGGATGCTCTTCACTATGATGACAAGTATTCATCGTTATCCTATGTGGCTTTTAGCCCATGTCTGAATCTGAACAGTACCATGTCTGAATCTGAACGGTACCATGTCTGAATCTGAACAGTACCATGTCTGAATCTGGACATGAATCTGAACAGTACCATGTCTGAATCTGAACAGTACCACGTCTGAATCTGAACAGTACCATGTCTGAATCTGAACGGTGCCATGTCTGAATCTGAACAGTACCACGTCTGAATCTGAACAGTACCACGTCTGAATCTGAACAGTACCATGTCTGAATCTGAATGGTACCATGTCTGAATCTGAACAGTACCACGTCTGAATCTGAACAGTACCATGTCTGAATCTGAACAGTACCATGTCTGAATCTGAACAGTACCTTGTCTGAATCTGAATGGTACCATGTCTGAATCTGAACGGTGCCATGTCTGAATCTGAACAGTACCTTGTCTGAATCTGAACGGTGCCATGTCTGAATCTGAACAGTACCTTGTCTGAATCTGAACAGTGCCATGTCTGAATCTGAATGGTGCCATGTCTGAATCTGAACAGTACCATGTCTGAATCTGAACAGTACCATGTCTGAATCTGAACAGTACCATGTCTGAATCTGAACGGTGCCATGTCTGAATCTGAACGGTGCCATCTCTGAATCTGAACGGTGCCATGTCATGACCACTGCAAGACTCTCTGGAACTCTCTTGTAATCATTATTGTCCTGGGTATCCTTTCACAAAGCTCTCTTATCCGCTAAGAGACCATAGCGCTCTCTTTGCAGTGTATTAGCTATCGGCAAAAAGAGCGTTATGGATGAGAGAAGCCTCATGAAAGGATACCCATGGGCCTGTTTCGCGACGCTCTTGTATGCTACAACTATTGTAAGGTCAACGCTTTCTATTGTGGTGGGAGTCCAGTTACAACTAGGTATTGTAGTGTTACAAAAGCGTTGTGCAACAAGGTACTGGAAACAATTTTGAGGGGGGGGGAAATAGTTCAATACTGAAAGTAGAAATGTAACATGTGTCAGCCATGTCCAGAAGAGCCGACATTGCGACCTTGGTCTTTGGGAACATGATTGGACACAATGTTTCTTTAAGGGAATAGAGGTAATTATTTTCATTCTCTAATTGGTGTATACTAGTACACCAGTAAATAGTGTCTAGGTCTACGTATCCTCCAATTCTACTAATTGTCTCTCGCTATCTGAGAGTCACAAGTCTGAGAACATGCCATACATGTATAGTTTGTGTTGGAATTCCAGGAACGGTGCCTTTAAATGAAGACAGGGATCTATGGTGTGCATAGGAGTGAACACATGCTTAATTAGCAGTGCGACAAATCCACGCTGATCTAATCACGTCTTCTCTGCGAATTGTTGATTAGCAAGATTTACCTGTGTGAGGGAGAGTAGATATTATGTTCGCTTTACTAATTGCTGTAAATATCAGGAATAGGTGCAGTATTTCGATGGGGTTAATATCTCAAGTGTGTTTACATATCTGGCAAAACATGTCATAATTTGGTTAATTTGATACAAAAACCGCAAATCTCACTTTCATCCTATAAATTCCACAGAATTACATCAACATGAAGAGTTCTGGCATTCAGATTCCATGAAGCTAAATTTATAACATTTATCAAGAGTTTCATCACATGTTTTTGGGTTTTTTAGTTTTCATTATTTTGTGGAATGACAGCAGATATGTTATATGGGAGTAATTGTGTTTGTGTGTGTGTGTGTGTGTGTGTGTGTGTGTGTGTATGTGTGTGTGTGTGTGTGTGTGTGTGTATTTATGTATGTGTTTATGTATGTGTTTATGTACAGTGCTCCCTTGATATAACGCCCTTCGATGCACCGCGGATTCGGATACAACGCGGGGTCCAACGTGGACCCCATTTAAAAAAAATTTTTAAATGTTTTTCTTTAATTATATTCGTTGATATAATGCAAGTATTATAGCGTGGGTGGCATGTCATGGACCCCAACTTCAGCATTATATCGAGGGAGCACTGTATGTGTATGTGTATGTACAAAATTAAGGTTCTTTAATGTAATGTGCCAAGTTCTCCAATCTAGTGGTCTGCAATAGTTGTAGGGGAGTGTTATCTCTCTGATTTTCCCGCGTCAGTCATCACCTGGAGATACAGGCACCATGGACATTGCACGAGGCTACTATGGGAGTGCTTTCCTCTCTGCAACTCATTTCTCTAGATAATCTCACTTATCTAGGCTGGAAGACCCCAAGGGTGCTGGCAAAAACTTTGTGTGCTCCAATTTACATCTTCCTGAGTAAATGTTTGCACAAGATTGACTGACGTAGGTACGATTGATAGGGACAAAGAATCTCAGATAAAATGCTAATGATTGATAAACAAGCAAATAAACTTAAATTTCCAGGATAAACAAGACTTGTGTTTCGGCATACTTTTTTTTGAATAAATATTTATATCACATTTGTGCTCTTTTAACAATGTCCTCCTTTGGTCACAAGTATCTCCTTTCAAACAAATTAAATCAAATATATACAATATTATCCTCTAGTTTATAAGACGTAACTTATTCAATCTGTGCCTTTGTTAAAATTGTGTGTTAGAATGTGGAGCCAGAGGTAACAATTAAGAGTTGCTGTACTTGAATACGTATATGAGAGCGACCAACAGTGGTGTGTAGTAAAGAGTCTCAGCCATAGTCTCAGTAGTAGCAGTAGCCATAGTAATAGTAGTAGCAGTAGCCTTGATAGTACAAGCAGCAGTAACTTAGTAACATAGTAGTAGTAGTAGTAGTAGCAACAGTAGTCAAAGTAACAATAGCAGTAGCAACATTATAAACATTATGGTAGTCTAGTAGTAATGGTAGTAACAGTAGTAGTAGTAGTAGTAGTAGTAGTAGTAGTAGTAGTAGTAGTAGTAGTAGTAGTAGTAGTAGTAGTAGTAGTAGCAACATTATAAACATTATGGTAGTCTAGTAGTAATGGTAGTAATAGTAGTATTAGTAGTAGTAGCAATAGTAATAGTAGTAGTAGTAGTAGTAGTAGCAATAGTAGTAGTAGTAGTAGTAGTAGTAGTAGTAGTAGTAGTAGTAGTTGAACAGTTGATTCAGTAGTGATATTATTATATATAATATGACCACAGAGATTTACCATATAACATGGATGGAGCCAACCCTTCTTACCTAAAGAACAAATCATTAATTCGTTGCCCAAGGCCAGACTTGAGGAGGTTTATGTATGTAGAGTAGTCATTGTTATTTAACCTTTGAAAAATATTCATTTTGAATGAACCACGTTTTTTCCACTAGAACTTTTCCCTGCTGAAGGCAACTTAAGTTGTCTGATTACATGCAGAAATAGAACACTTTGATTATATTCAGCAGGGAGAAGGTTAAGTCACACTGTTAAGACTCCTGTTGTATTCTAATGTTCAGTTCAAAGTTACTATACGTTCAACTTTCATCTGCTACATTACAGCCAACTGATATAGAAGTAATGGTGCTACTGGCACAAGAATCACTGTTGTATACTTCTGTATTTCATCATGCAATACCTAACTTTGTTTTGTCTCCTGTAGTATATTTATTTGATTCATCGAGTCTCTTCCTATCGAAAACCCTTATCCTCTCCAAGAATAGCCCCAGGGGTCCAGTATAAACTAGGCAGCTCATTGGCTAATGACTTCCACACTCGTAATATTTCACCCTATCTTCACAGATCATCACCTTTAACTGATAGCAAACTCTCAGCTGAATATAAACTCTGCGCACTGTCTTGGCTGCTAAAACGGAACTGTTAACTGGTGAGAGAACGCTGTGTGAAGCTTTGAGAAGCTTTCATTTCAAAGCCTTGTCTTATTGCGTACCATGATTAAATCAACTCTTATTTTTTTCTTTGGCTAATAAATATATTGAGTACCGTATCAATTCTCTTAGATGAGATTGAGTTTTAATGTTCAGTATTTCCACACACGAGCAACATGTTCAGAAAATAGACTCTTTTGGTTCGTTTGATGGAAGTAATTTCCATCAAAGCACATTATGTCTTGCTAATATAAAGGCATTTAGCCAAATCAGTCTCATTATGAAGCGAGGTCGTACTAGACTGCTTCGGATTGCTATGCATTACACTTCATCGTGTCGTATGTCCTCAGAACCTGCTCCACTGAAGTCTGCGATGGTACGATCTGATGACTTCCTGTTTGCCCGTGCCCAACACGACACACTCCTGACATATTGTGTGCGTCTCATTCAATATTTCTTAGAATTCTCTGATGCCTATGTTAATGTCCACAAGCTTATTCGAGCATTTAAATTCCGGAACTAATTAGGTGATTAGCTAATTGACATTACGGATACGACCCTCAAGACTTCTGAACACGTCTCACGTTACTCGCAACATTTGAACGTAACTATCGCTCCCTGGTAAGAAAAACTCTCCTACCAAAAGTAGCTCTCTGATTATTCATCAAAATGTATACATTAATGCGCTAATAAAGCACACATGGAAGACATAAAGAGTGTGTTTCATGAAACTCCCCGACATGAAAATTAATAAGGTGTTGCTGTAGTAGAACACTTGGGGCTCGTGGCAGAGTGTGGGTAGAGATGCCAGACAAACAGACAGGTAGGAGGGGGCCTCTAGTTACTTGGGGCTAGTGGCAGAGTGTGGGTAGAGATGCCAGACAAACAGACAGGTAGGTGGGGGCCTCTAGTTATTTGGTAATCGTAATTTATTTTTAAAATAAGAATCACATGTTTTTGGAACTGATGTAATATGGATAATAGTTAAGGAAATCATCAAGGTTTAGTTTCTCTTTGATATATCCTTTGATATATCCTTTGATATATATTCATTTGTTCTCTTTCTCCTTGTTCATCTTCCTATTAGTTTATTAACATTAAATAGGTTTAAAATCGAATTAAATATGGCATCACAATTTTCCAGATATTCTGAATTTTTTTAGGTCATGATTACTTCAAAGGTTCAATTCTTTACTACGTTCAATTTGAACAATAATTACGTGTAAAATATAAAAGTGAGTGGTGAGCACATTTGTAGATATTAGTAATGTCTTTATGGTATAATAGGAATGTACATGAAAGGTTATTTACATAGGACGTTGCTTTTTCATATAGGAATTGGATTCTCAGACAAGGATGCTACAATATAAAATGGTCAATTTTGGTCACGTAGACCATTTTCAAAATAATTAATTTATCCATGTGGAAATTAAAGCATATTTTTTCAATAACAATTTCCAAGCATACATGTAGACCAGGGTATCGTTTCTCGAAGCTCTCTTATCCGCTAAGAGACCATAGCGCTCTCTTAGCAGTGCATTAGCCATCGGCAAAGAGAGCGCTATGGTCTCTCAGTGAATAAGATAGCTTCAAGAAACGATACCAAGTATCTTAATCACAAAAACCAGAAAATCAGAACAATCCGTAATTACGGCAATGAACATTACGTGTTTTTCCTTGGAATGTACAACATACAATTCATCCATCTCCATATTTATTTATACCATGGAATGTACGTTTGTATATCTGTATATCCAGGTATCCATGGAAACTGCTAAAAGAAATGTCCTGCCGGGTATGGGGTATTCATCTACGTGTCTATTGCTATCTGGAGAAACTTTGATGTGACAGTGGGGTTCAGGCGTATCTACCCCTGTCTAACGTCAGAGGAATACTGGGGAGGCAAGAGAGGTCAATTTCCACGATAGCTGTATGACTTGTGTCTGTGTGTGTAAACAGACGACATGAGAGCACTCGGTACAAGTACTTATCTAAGAAAGTAAAAACATTTATTTTATCCCGGTTTGTACAAGTAACATCTGTTCTTAAAATTGTTCTTTTAACTCTCCATGGTAAAGACAACCGGAGATGACGCAAATAGCAGTGTGTGCCTATTTCAGCAGGGAGAGGGTTAAATAAGGTGTACGTACAACATAATGAGTGATTAACATAGGTTGTATTAACCTTTTCATGCTGGTAGAGATATATATGGGTACAGGAACATCAGAGAGAAACTGTCGATAATGGGGCTTGTGCCATATGTAGTAGCGCTGGTGTTTATGGTCTTTGGAGGAAGGACGACAAACGGCTACGGGGTGTGAGTGGATGACTTTACTAGTGATCTTATAGTCAGATAGTGTGGGTGTGAGTAGGCCAGGTATGTGAGACCTGTAGCCTCAAATGATATGACCGTAATGGCCACGGGCTTACGCTAGTAATGGACACGATCT
>JAVCKZ010110015.1:0-23327 GCA_034780755.1 Lepetodrilus elevatus | reverse complement strand
AGTAGTAGTAGTAGTAGTAGTAGTAGTAGTAGTAGTAGTAGTAGTAGTAGTAGTAGCAGTAGCAGTAGCAGTAGTATAGCATACACAGCTAATGTAGGCAGTTAGACTTCAGACACTTAGAACGTCTTCAGTAATGTTAACTAGTTGTTCAACAATTACTTTTAATAAATACTGAAACCTAATTGGCTCCTTGAATTGCGTTCCCATTAAATACTACCGACAATGATCAATCCCTGTCTTAATTTGTGGAGTATTTTCATTGCTTGAATAATGAAGCAATTATTTGCTGAAAGATTGAGACGTAATTTCACCAGAATGCTGTTAAAAGTTACTTCTTATTCATTCAATTAGTTGAAAACAGATAACAGACTACAGAATGTCCCTATTTAGTTTGCATTTTGTGGGCTTTGGATGCAAATCCTGTGATATGGTATACGAAGCCCTAATGAGATATCTAATTCAGGTGAGGTCCGTCTAAACCCATGTAAAACAAGATGCCAGAGATATCAGAATTCCCGATACTTGTCACTTCAACGTGCAACAAGATAACATGGACATAAAAATACCCTAATTCCTTGGCCATGGGGAAGTGCTACAAATCGGGAGATGATTGATGAGAAGTAGTTGTGTGGTAAACGGTACTTCCAAACAAGATACTACTTGCCCAATTACTACTCAGGATTATTACTGTCATCATATTTAGAGAGATATCTGTTTTCTCGCTTTTTCTGTCATCAATCCAAACACATCAGAGCAAAAGCATCCATCTTTGAAACGCGAAAAAACAACACGTGATAATTGGATGACTATCTTTCGGCAATGTTTTATTACAAAATAAGGTTTGATTATTTATCTTGAGAAATATTTGTGCCCCTTGCACAGCTTCAGCATTCAGTATAAACTGACAATTATCTCAACACTATGAACGGTAGGCACGAGGGTGAACTCGGCACACAGCCTAAGCTCCTGGCAGGGCTTTGCGTGATGGCGTCCTCATTTGGTGTATGTTCGGAGATTACCGTGTTTGCACAGAAACTGATTCTGTTGATATGAAATACAAGAAGCTTCCGGAACATAATAAAGTGCAAGAGAAACCATCTCCTTGCCTCAAGTGGTAGTTACTCGAACAAATATTATTCATAATCTCTAGATGTGACTGTTTGACGATCAATTTGCTTTGATAATGAGAAAATAACACCCTAATGAATAATTATCAAGAAAATGAGAAAAGAGAACTTTGTAGAGAACAGAAAACAAAATTTGACAGATTTTATCACAGATTTTGATGGAAAAGAAACGTAGGATATTGCAATGTATATTAAAGGATAAGAAGACGTTGCCGGTTTCGATTCGAAGATGATTTTTACACCACAAGATTGACTTATTATAGAAAGAAATTGAATGATCCAAAGTAATTTGGACAATATTGAAAGAAAAATTGGATGATGCACAGTAATTTAACCACCCAACGTGGTAGCATGCCTGCAGGTACGCTAGAAGAACTCTGGCAGCCATGTTGTTCCAAGTTACAAGGGTATCACAACATGCCTTGATGAAATACAGAACCCAGTTTCATTAAACTAAGCCCACAACTCGGGGCCCCTCCAGATGTGGAGGACATAATAATCAGGGCTGTAGACAAAATGTCAGCGAGTCTATTCAAACAATTTTGCAACGAGACGACGAAATAGGCTTGGAAAAATCCCAGCTTTAAAAGTTACGTGGCTTTAAATTTCTCAAAGCTCTTGTATATCTTCACTCCTCGACAAAATTAGTCAATATTCGTGACATTTCACTGATGATCTATAATAAGAAATAATCACTCAAATTTTTTGTATCATGCCAATCGGCTTCCCGACGCGAAATGCCCTATAACCATGATTTGAACACAAATTCAAATTGGTTCAATTTCGTCTTCTTTAAATCCGTGGGTAAGATCATAGATGTCGAGAAAGCATCTGCGCTAGGAATCCTGTTCCCGATTTAATTGAGGTAACTTGGCAAATGTGAAACAGATACTACTTGCAACACGACATTCTATCAAAGATGATTACTTACATGTGGACTCTTGTAGCCCTAGATTTTAATGCCAGGGTTTTATATTCAACTGTAATTAAACACACGTTTTATATTGATTTTATTTCGAGGAATAGAGTGTACTGGTTCAAACAGTCCATGATTTTCCTTTACAGAGCTGAGTTTTATTGCTCGCGGTGTATCGGGTTCACTGCTTGGGTCGTAGCAGTCAGCGAATCAGGAATTGCAATACCATGTAACATCGCTAATAGGCCGTGTTAGAACATGGCTATTAGGCCATGTTGGCCTGTCCCTTGGTAGACCCAGGACACCTTTATTAACACAGGTCTGGAAACGTCAACAACTGTCTTAATTGGAAGAGGAGAATCTGCTTTGTTTTAAAACAAAGGGTATTTATTCGAAGTGGATAGAATAGCCTCAAGAATATTTATCTTCTTAAGGGTGCAGAGTTGTCATTATTTATTATACCAATTGGACTATTATAAACTGCAAGACTCGGGGCATAGTTGAACATACGAGATATTTATCAAATAGGAATATTGAGTGAAATTGGCAGAGAAATAGTATAAAAGGCCACTTGCAACAATGAAAGTAAAATATATCAATTCCATTGATGCAAGTGGCAATTCAGTGTTACTAAAATAAATGAATACCGTAGCTATTTTCAACATTAGTTCATTGATCTGTTTATGATGGGAACAAAACCTGAAACAACTGGATGTCCTAGTAAGATTCCCTGAAGTCTGTCACAGGTGAACCAGTGTTCATAACTATCCATAACACACTCCCATTCTTCCTTGCCATTGGACCAGAACATGGATTCTAAAACTTTGATTCCATAACTACCATATTGTACGTCGATTTCCAACTCAATCTCATTACGACCCCTCAATTAGATTAGATAACGACTTTGTAAATTATAGTGAATGCCAAAATTAAATTATATGATTACCTACTAAATTACATCCAAAATACATCATCTTTCCAATAAAAAAAAAGATTAAATTACAAATGAGCTCAAAATTGACATTTCTTAATGTAAAATAAAATCTGATTATAAAAGGTATTAAAATGTCATTATTACTTTTTATATAAAATCCACAAAATAATGATAAATCCAATTTTCTGTATTTCTATTTCTGTCTGAGGAATTAAACCTAATATAAGATCTTTGAAAATCTAGTCTTCCTTTCACAGATCAACAGCATGCCCATATTAGGAGATGCAAGGCCTTTGCATATGGTATTGCCAAACGTCTATTGTGACATTCTCAGCATCATGTGCGGTATTACTGTCAAGTCATTAACAATAATATATTTATTTGTATCTCCACATCGCTAACTCCCTCTCTCAATTGTGTCATTACAACACATTCAAAAAATATTTCCATTAACTGCCGGCAGTCAATCCCATTTGTCCACGTTGAAAGACACCTATTCATAATTCTGAAAAACATTTCAAACGAATCTGTCTATATTTCTTTTCCTCAACACACACATTCACTCTGCTCTACTGAACATTATGATAAAAATGGGACTATCTTTATTATATTCGCCAGGTCACGTGATCGCTGAACACGTTCCGTTCTCGGGGCAACAGGTGCTTTCTATACAGAACACAATGTTCAATTTGAATATGACATATTTTGATATATTTGACAGGCGAGAGTAGATAAAAGTAATAATGCACTATAGTAGCATCAAATACCGACATGCACCTCGAAACATTTTGATAAAAACATTAAATGTTCAACAATCAAACGTGAACTCATCTGCACATTCAATTAATACCAACATATTTCAATATTTCGTCTTTCATTATGACTTCAGTTGAAAATACTGTAAGTCTTGCATGAGTAAATTTTCAAGTATTTGTGCCCATTAACTTTACAGTCTATTGCACTTTGTCTAACACTACTGAAAATGAACTCTATAAGGCGAACCTAATTTAAAATCATTCATAAATGCACTACATAGACTATACATACACAGCAAATATCCCACTCTTAATAAGAATTGTATTTAATAGGCTAAAATTTGTGTCTGCGATATTATCGCATGTTCACATGTACCAAATACGAATATTTAAGCACAAGATTCAAATAGAATAGAAATATTTTAGCACAAGACTTGAATAGAAACAGCAACAGGAGTCATCATGCATCCAATCAGAACAGCAAAGAATATCGCGATCCCAAAATCAGAAACTCCACATCACGCTAAATCTAGGACTGGTGATGTCAGATTAATGGAGCTCGTCTTGGAACATCCCTGTAAGGAGTTTAATGACCTAGAAAACCTAATCCATGATGCCTTGGTGTGACATCGGTCTGTAAACTACGCCACTACAAAAGAGGGTTGAAGAACACCATCGAAGACGCTACAAAGTAAACAAGGGAGGGAATCCAATCGGCACGGCGGCCATGTTTTCTCAACCTCAAACACATCCAATTGTGTCCAATTGAACAAAAAAAAAGTAACATTCCTTCGAGAGACTGATAAAAAAAAACAAGCATAGATTTACTGCTTTCGGGGGCGAAAAAACCACCTTGATACCTAGCAATCGTAAAAAGTCACGTCTAATCTACCGCCATCTGCCAAGTTGTCCAGAATCTCATTAAAGGCACACAGTTAGCGCTAACTGACATTAAAAAGCTCCGTGGGTCAGTCGCCGGGCTGTGGGTGGCATATTGAAACCCTGGTCAGAAATAACAAATCAAACGTAGACAAGCCTGGTCAATTATTTGGACACAGTTCGGGTCCAGTGACCGGTGGTCAAACCTCGCAGTGGACCCAATGGTCCAACCCCGCGGACCCACAGCAGAGAGGGCCAGGTGAAAACATTGTTGTATTGTGTGTCTTGTACAATGAATCCACATGCTATGATAGATGATTGATTAAGGTCTCGCTGAACATTTGTATTAAAATAACATGTTGAACTATTGATCTGAACTTTATTCCAGGTACTAGCAGCCGAATAAATCGTATTTTCTTCGATAACTGATCCCAACATGCATGCATGAACGATACTGATTTCAGATTACGAAATGACAATTGGGATTCTATTTATCTGATTATCTGACAAATAACAATTATTGAAATAACAAGGAAAGAATGGGAAAAAATGTGCTTGTTTTTAAAAAATCAATCTTAATCTCAATCTAACTCAGAAAAGTTTTCATTTCCTATTAGTGCCCATTAGTCTACTTTGACCCCTGCAAGCAGACATTATAAACCAAGTTCTAGCTAATGGTCAAGAAAACTAAACAAAACACACGACATGTACTGTAAAACACAGGTCAAGTGATCTTTCTGACCTTTACCATTTCACTCTCCGGAGTATTTTAAATCGGGGTATTAGTGCAGGAGGTAGTTAGTTGTCTGGCAAACAGTATCGTGTGCCTGTGCTTAGTTGTCAGACAAACAGTATCGCTATCTTCATTAGTTTCCCGTTTCCATGGGAATGGGATTTGTGGGGGATTTTCGTTCTGAGGCGACTGCTCTGTCAGGTTGACAAGAATTAAAACAGGTCATGGAAGATGATTCGGGAGGCTTATCTCGAGATTAGAAAAGATTTTTTTCCAAGCAGATGTAGCAAGCAAGATGATGAAGCACTGAAATACGACTTTATACCTGTACTTGGTACCTGCTTTGAAATTTTATGATTTTCTTGTACTCACTGACCTTGAGATTAAATTGTCTATCATGTTTATATGTGTATTATGTTTATATGTGTACCATGTTTATAAGTGTATCATGTTTCTACTTGCAAATGATGTCTCATGATAGAAAGATGTGTGAAAACTGACATGCAATAAAAACCTTATATCCACAGTAAGAACTCATAAAGCCCTGGCCCTAAGATTACAAAACTTTCTTGAGTATGATTTTATGCTCAACTCAAAATTGTGTTCACAAATCCCCAAATAAAATTTGAGCTTGAAATCATATTCAAAAAGTTTTTTTAAATTTTGGGCATGTGTTTCACGAAAAGGGTTGTATCGATAGTCCGGGCATAAATCAGACGTATTTCTGTGTATGTAGTGAATACGTATTATGTTCCTACTCATGATAACACTCCAAATTGATGTTCAACGGAATAAAATACGTCCGCAAAGAAAACTGGTACTTACCGGAATCAACATCCGTGGCACTGACATTCAGTAGGGTTGTTCCGATTGGTGCGTTCTCCATGACCTCTCTGCTGTAGGACATGGGGTCAAACACGGGCGTGTTGTCATTGACGTCCTTGACATTCATGTAGACGGTCGCCGTGCTCGAGTGAGACGGACTGCCGCCATCTTTGGCCCTGACCTTGAGAGTGTAGAGTTGAACCTGCGACACAATGCGATAATAATAATAATAATGATAATATGGCAATAATAATGATGATGATAATAATAATAATAATAATAATAAGAATGATAATAATAGTGATAATAATAATAATGATAATAATAATAATAATAATGATGATGATTATGATAATAATAATAAAAATAATAATGATGATGATGATGATGACAATAATATAAATATCTAACATGTAAGACTTTAAAAATAAATCCCCAAAGATAATCTTAAAATTGAAGGTTAGGACCACTATCAAGATTCTTTCACTTATATTATGGTTTGTCAGTTTAGGGAAGGGGAAACCCATAACATCTGTAGTGCATAAATAATAATGAAATTGTTATTAAAGTAACAGACATAAATATGAGTTGCTATTAAAATATTAACCTCCTCCTTACTAAAGGAAGAAAGAAATGCCTGGTATGTCAATGACTAATTGAGCAGACAATGTTAATAAAACAATATTTCTTATCATATATTTGTCTCAAATTGAGCTTTGTCAAGATCCAATAAAAATATTCTTATCTTGAATTCAAAACAGTCCTCAGGATAGCAGTATTTATGATGTCCATGCAGTAAATACATCTCATCTGACACTTACGACTTTTCCTAACTTCACGGTTTTCGTCTGACTTGGGTTAACGACATATTAAACACTTGGAAACATCAGACATTGAAATGAATTACAATATACTTCTTTTGAGCCGACGAGACACTAATATATTGCAGTGTCTGACAGTACAAAATTCTGTTGATTTATCTGCATAATAAGTAGTAGTTAGGGTAGTATCGTGTCATACCTCTTCAAAATCGAGTTGGTCGATCAATGTCAGAGTGCCCAGAGTGCCTTCGATCTGGAACTTGTTGCGGCCCCAATCGGAGACCAGCTCGTAGGTCACGTGACCATTCTGTCCATCGTCTTCGTCGGTAGCTGTGACACTGGCCACGGTGGTTCCACTAGCAGTGTTTTCGGGGACGTCAATGGAATAAAACGAATGGGTGAATTCTGGGGCATGGTCGTTGACGTCGTCGATGGCGATCTGGATGTTGGACATCGATGTCTGGCTTCCGTCGGAAGCCAAGACGCGGAATGCGTACATCCGCCGGAGTGATCGATTAAGTCGTCTTTTGGTTCTGACGATCCCTATAAAACAATGCAGTAATATACGTTACTATTTCGTAATATACGTTACTATAACATCCTTAAAATCATATGTTAACATTTCTTCAATAAAAGGCTACATGCCGAGTTAAATATTTTAGAAAAAAACATTGTTCAATCCGTCTAAAGGTCTTAGAATTTATTTTACATCCTAACATATTACAACGTGTAACCTGTCAGAAGTTATCTTAATAATGTGGTGCCCCTTATAACATTGTAAAAAAAACCACCCTCAGTTGTCTCCCCGTCACATGGTTTAAACCCTAATACCTTCTGTGTGAATTTGATTAAACCCTAGTAACTTCTGTTTGACTGTTATTAAACCCTAGTAACTTCTGTTTGACTGTTATTAAACCCTAATAACTTCTGTGTGACTGTTATTAAACTGCAAACACAGAGAGATGTCCTAGATGTGATCATTTAGATTAACGCGAAAGAGAAAAGGTTAGAAGTCGTATCTTTTTAGTCTCCCTTTCAAGTCTGTCACAACTCCTGTATTTGAACATTTGATAAAACAGTTCATCAATGTTCTAAGGGAATACGACTGAAAAGGACTAACAGACGATCAAAGCCATGTCCATATTTCTTCCCCTGTGTGTTTCCGTGGTGCAACTATTTCACGTAAAACTTTGAATTTTAGTGTCATCCCCTTCTGCATTACATCAGAGGTGATGTGAAAGCCATAGACGGTGAAAAGAGTTAAAAAATCTTCTCGTTTAAAAACTTCTCAAAATAATGTCCTTCCCTGTGCAATTGATGTAAATTTAGATTTCAATTCATTTTCTTTCAAACTGCAAGTTTAGTTCCGCAATTGTTCTAAATTTACAGAAACATGGAGACAATACAACGACTTTCCCGTTCATGAACTCGGTAGTTAATCACTCGTCTCCGACCCAAACCCGGGAGAAAAACTGCAGCCAAACACAACCCATTTCATGCATAACAACTATAAAACACTTTCAGAAAGAATAAAAAAAGACTTGAACTCCGCTCCGAAATGCTTCGAAGGCACTCTCGAATATCTGTGAAAATCATTAAAGAGGAAAGTCGGCAAGCAATGAGACGAACACCCCAAGACTATCTGAGAAACATCCAATATTCTCAGAGGTCTTGGTTTTCGCACGTGATCAACGTGCAACCGCGTGCAAGATGTTGCACACGCAGGAAGGAGCTACACCTTCAAGTGATGCCGGTGATGAAGAACTCGCCTCAGCACTTGCCTGTCTTAATCAGCCGGCCCGCGGCTTTATCGCTTAATAAGTCACGTGCATACAGCTGATCTGTGCTGCACTCGACGATGGTGTGGGAGAACACCCTGAAGCAACCATGTCTGAATTAACCCTTTTTCAGCTGCAGGCGACTAGGAATCCCTCTGAGGTATTTTACGTCACAGTATTATTGAAAGTTATAGTTTTGTTTGTTTGTTTTTATGTTATTCAATATTGTTTGGAAAATGTAATTAAGATATGACGTTAATATATTGCTAAGAATATCACATTAAACAATGTATAACGTAGGAGGTAAGCCTGTGGCAATATGACCACGCGACTGCAGGAAATCCCTATTGAGCAGTGACTGCGATATCATCTGGTCTGGCAAATTTTAATTAAATTTGAACCAGAATATATTACGTATTAAAATTTTATAAGACATGCTTCCTTCCAATTATGTTTTTAAAACTGTTTTGCAGAAAAAAATAAGTTTTAAACTTATTTTGGGACTTTTAGAAGATGTTGTACTTTCTAGCGTTTTAATCGTGAGACACTCTTTCCAATAACAAACCAATATATATGATTGTGAGGGGAGAGTGGGCGATGTTGAACTCACCATCCTGTGAGATGGTGAAGTCGTCTGCTCCCTCGCCATTGAGCTCAAGCTGTACATTGCCAAAAGTATCATCGTCCGTCACGTCGACTTTGAGCACCGAGTTGCCCCGTTCAAGACTCTCAGGGATGGAGTCGGAGAACAGATTGGAGGTGAACCGTGGCGGGGTGTCGTTCACGTCTAGGATCTGGATTCGAACCTGGAATGGACATGAGAAACCATTAGCATCATCGTCATTGAAATCAAGAAAATACAAGAAATTCAATTTGAATACAATGAAAAAATATAATGTTTATGTTATCTGTGCAGACTGTGGTGTTTTTGGTGGTTAACCTTCTAACTGTGGTGCTTTGGTAACCTTTTCACTGCTGGATTACACTCACTGTACCATAGGGTGATCTCCAGTTGCCGTTACATCAGTGAGAAGGTTAAGATTAAAACAGCAGTGTGTGGTGGGTGTGTGAATGTGTGGATGGAATTTCTTGTTTTCTGTCAGGATGTGGTTGGAAAGTGTAAATTACGATGAGGCACCCAATAATAAACAGACACACACAAACACAAAAACAAAAAGATTTTTTTTTTTTTTTTTTCATGAATGTCCAGAATATATCAGTAGTACCATAAAAATGTTCTGCAGACAATAACAAAACCACAAGCAACCATATTGAAACATGTCCGGCAACAATAACATAACTGAGATGCCACATCATTACTCTCCGCAAACAAACACCTAATACTCAGTAAATTTATATGTAAACATTTGAAATGAAATCCGTTAAAGCCGTTTTCTTTTTCTGTCTGTAAGACATGTGTGTCACGTTGACGGAGGGAATTATAGCATAATCCTCTGTGCGGAGCAGCTAACAGAAAGACACAGAACTTCACAGAATGACACAGAACGACAGACCATGGCACAATGTGGCACAGATCGCGGACATTCCTCCATCATTTAAAGTCGAATTACTGTTAAATAACTCAACATGAAAGACACATGAAAAAAAAGCGCCCACTTCATTGGGAGAGTCAAGGTTGTCAGAATCTCAGATATCTTGCCGAGACAAAAATGAACATTTCGTTGGATCGCCCGTATATTGGAATAGAGATTATATACTTCCAATAGACTAGATATCATGAAAGGGTCGTTGTTTCAAGTTTATCCAGTACAAGAATTTGGAATTATTCATCTAGCCTAAGAAAAATACCAAACACTTACTGCTCATGAAGATCGATGGAGTTTTATATTGTATACATTTATGATTAAGCTACCATTATTCAAATTAAAACTCAAAAGTTTGACGTCTTACTTCAATCACTAAAATGTACGCTCTCTGAAATAATTGTGAAATTTGTATCTTCTACTCTAATGGTTTATCAGTTTCGCACTATATCCTCTGTTTCAATATCATTTTCATTTTTTCCCTTTTCGTTATCTTACTAACAAACTATCCAATTGTTATCCTTCCTAAAACTTCTATCTAATTTCATACGGATGATGATACACACTTTCTAATGAAAATCCCTTCTCACAATTCAACCACTGAACTATCGACTTCCAACCAATCCAATTCATACTAATCCCCTTTCATAACGCCGCTCGTTTACTGGAATAACATATTTCTCGGAGCCGTGCCATGAAATAGCCTGTGGCAGCCGAACAATATTGATATGGCATTAGGTCAAATAGCATGCATAAATCATGCCATATCAAAATTTAATTATTTCCAATGTCTATTAATATTAATGTTGATGCCCATTAGGAGAGGTATTAAATATGAGCCGCACAAAGTCCTTATTATTGTCTCGTTATAATCCGTACAGTGGCCAACGTGAACTTTATAATGGCGTCCCCAATTACCGTCACGTGTAGGAACACAAACAGGGTAGTTTCACGATTTAAGCAACATTTGATTGAGAAATATCTGCATGACATCTCGGCCAATCAGGATTACTCTCCGTCGTGGACTCAACATGTCGCTGGGAATTCTGGGATATCAGTAGTTTATTTCGCCTTTAAGGAGAATGTAATAACGCTGAGCATTTAGACTAAGTAAGTGCGCAGCGGTGCAGACAGACTAATAACATAGACATGGTCGCTGGGATGATAACATAGACGAACGGATCGCGAAATAAATCCGGTTTCTTTGTGAGGCTCAGCTCATCGATGGCTACCGAGGAATTTCCAACGCGATTAATGAAAATAATTCAGTATGTATTAATCAGGAATTAAATTAGTGGATTAGGCCGAGATTGGGGTTCCTAGACTACAGTATTAGTCCTGTGTCCATGTTGGCGTTCTGGAGAAACAATTTACTAATGACCGAAGACTGTGGCACGTTGATGTGGGGGAAACTCATTCTAGTAATGCACGGTTCCTTAAGAGGTGTATGATCACAGAAAACAAGGTTTAAAATGTTGAAGCTGGATGGTCCAACAAGTTATAGTCTAATACTAGTATAACAGTGTATATTTCTACATTAACCGTTGATGTTATGATGGTTGTACACTACATATGTGAAAGAAAATAAGAGTAATTTTAACCCTGTGATACTGGTATAGTCATCAAAGCAAAGCCCAAATGGAGCTTTCAAGCATCTGTACTGTGGCTGGCATATGAGAACCAAGCTTGATAACTGTACTGTATAAATAATACAAACATTTCACCAATTTCTCATACAACTGTACTTTACTGTGGAGAAAATCCCATTCTCTGAGGTTGTCGATACACTACACTGACCTATCTAACCTACCTCACCCATGCTTTCATAGGGTCTTACTCTCATAAAATACCATTACCATTATTACATGGTACAGCAGTTACATGACCCCCTGTATATAAATTACTACCCATGAATGGAATACAACCTGACTGAGCGTAGAACCTTGTCTCATCCCAACTTCCAGATTTATAATGATTACAGTATTGATCCTTGCCAATGTTAACAAGGGTAAATTATTATTCTGCAAAGTCGTAATTTTCTACAAGACACAATATTACATACAGTCTGCATTTACTTGATACCTGGCCCCGAGATTACTAAACCTTTTGAGTACGATTTCATGCTCAAGCTCCAATTTTATATGGGGATTTGTGAACAAAACTTTGAGCTGAGCATGAAATTGTACTAATAATCTCGGGACTGGGTAATAAAAACCTACTTTACTAGAGACTGGGTCATCAAAGCCTACTTTACTAGAGACTGGGTCATCAAAGCCTACTTTAATATAGACTGGGTCATCAAATCTACTCCCTACCGAGCTGTAATGTTATACAACCATTCAAATGATGCAATGTGGGATTCAATGTTACAAACATTTTCATTCCTCTGCTTACTAAAGTCCCCAATTCTGTTACTATAACTTAGTGAAGTAACAATATTTTATTACCATTGCTTACACATTTCTAGACCTCCTTTGTCTCTATTTCTGTGGCAAGATATGTAAATAAACATAGAAAAAATGGGAGTTTTGCTTGATTGAACATAAACTGATTCAATGTCCCTGGTGGGATTCTATACTGACTCATGTTATTAGAATGAAGAGATTACATACAAACATAACAAATACAACCGCGGATGAATTCAGACTGCATATTAGCTTGCTTAAGTGTTCCATAGGTGGCAGAAACATGAATTATTTATATTAATATTGAATGAAATATTTCTCTCCAAACAAACTCGACATTGCTCATTTATTTTCTTAAACATCGTGAATAATATTTTCATAAAATTACATCATGGCATAGATTTATCATGACCAGAATAACAATATTTCTTTTCACAATTGCAATTATGAAGAAAGAAAATAAATACCTAAAATGATAAATAGATATTTTTAAAAGAATTTCTGTGAAAGAAATATAAAGAATGGATACAAGTTTTGCAATGGGAATTCAAAAAAATACAATAAATCTTTCCAGATATAAATGAGTTTTCTTGGCAGACATGCCAAACTATAATATTATATTCTTCGCAAAATTTTCAACTTGAATCAATCCTGAACTTGAATATGAGGTTAAGTTAGCTGGATTGGTTTTTTTTATCAGCATAACTACGTTTATGGTAATGGCTTATATAACTTGACACCCTTCTCTGACTAAGACATGAAGAATCAATTAATAGCCGCACGGGTCGAGTCAAGTTTTTAGCCCGCAAATGTAATAAATCCTGTATTTTGGTCACATATTTTTGAGCTTCAATACTAAGAACGTGATTCACTACCATGAACGTTATTTCCAAAATAAATTTATATTATAACTTTTTTAAGTTAAAATATTGCTTACAGTATCATAATTCTAAAATAGATAGATTCATATTTTCTTTAATTCATTCTTTTTCTTCTTTCTTTCCCCATTTAATTATTTTTGTTCACTTTTTTCATTCCACTTTTCAATCACAACAGCTTGGCTCCTCAATATTAATTTTATTTCCACCATTGTCAGTTAACTTGTTTAATTATCATTTAATTAATTTTATCATTTCATTTATTTTTATACAGATAGACATAGTCTTGAGAACTTTTATTACAATATCATGGAAAAAAAAGGAAAAACGGGTAAAAACAACATAGTTCATCAATGATCATCTCTTGTCTCGTATCACACCGATCGAGTTGCACATCAAACACCAGGCGGCGCTGAAATCAGCCATCATCGGTCCCTGTTTTCTTTGCAATGGCATCCCTAATCCCCCTTCGCAGAATCTTTACTGCTATCCCGATCTCAGCAAACAATCATGTGGTGTTTCTCTCTCGTACACGACCATCCATCGCGCATTCCGAGATCTACCTTGTTTAAACGTCCTCCTTTTCGAGATAACAGCACCCCGGCCGACAATACCTCCGAGAAAATTTCAAACACAACCGGAGCCGAGAGAATGTTTTTAAAAATACCGAATTTTATGTTAACAACACGGGAGTAATATTTTCTTAAAGGAAAGATAAATATTCGAGGATAGATTTCAATGCAGACTATGGTAGGTGTTCCACAGGGGTGAAAGTACCGACACACATTTCGATTGAGATGGGGCCTTTAAGTAAGCAATGACCACCATTTTGATGGGGATCGTGCCTTTAAACAAGCAATGACCACCGGTCAGTCTGTCCTGGTCCACACCGTCCAGACAAAACAAAGTCTGTCCCACCAGACGCCTTAATTGCTTACATGTTTTACTAATTCGTTCCACGAGAGCTTTAACACACATTAGGCCCAGATAGGGGGAGATAATAATGTGATAAAATGTCGTAACATCTGCAGGGAGTTATCCCAAGACTGCCCGGTGGTCAAGCATCTGACCAATCAAAGGTGCGACATTGTAATTCTACGCCGATTGTGTGTACAGTATCGCCGGTATATCTGTCAACAGCCACTGCTCAATATCTTCGACACAAGGCAGGATAAGTAGTTGAGCAAACATGGCTTCCGTCTGCTGGACTTCAATATGGCCAACACGTGAATTCTCGGCCAGGCAATTGCCAGAACTAATCTCTAATCCCACAGGATTGCACAAATTAGATTATGTCCAAGAACAAACAATCCATCGGATTAGCAATGCCAATAGGGCCTCTTTAACCTTCTCACTGTCAGAGGCACTCAGAGATGCCCTAGAGAAATTATTTTGTCTAACAAAATGGAACCATCCTCTCCGGTTCCATAATTAATTTACAATCCATTGAAATAACAATGCCAATAGGACTTCCTTTAACATTTTCACTGTCAGTGGCACTTGGAGGTGCCCTAGAGAAGTGAACACATGTCCACCATCTCCATTAGTTCCATAGTTAATTTACAATCCATTGAATTAGTAATGCCATAGGACCCCTCCTTTAACCTTCTCACTGTCAGAGGCACTTGGTAGTTAATCGTTAACCCCGCTGGAGACGATCAGAAATGCCATATATAAAGCAGTCAATTAGTAAATTCATTTATTGGCATAAATCAGCCAATATCATTAACCGTCTCCCTGCTGGATTAGGCACAGACAGTGCTCTTTATGGCATCTCTGGTTGACTCCAGCATGGAGAAGGTTAAGGAAAACTATTTCCCTGAGAACCAAACATCAATCCCCAGACCTAAAAAACCTGACCATTCTAAAAGCAACCGGATGGAAACGACAACAAACTTCTAACAACCCCAACGAAGAATTTCAATGTTTCTCTCATTGCCGACTTGGATATTTTTAAAATGCCAAAATTTATTTCGCATTTGACAAGCTGAGAATGTGTGAAGCTTGTAGACAGAAAGAGAGAAGAGAAAAAAAGAGTCCCGTTGGGGGAGGGTTAGATATAGAACATAACAGGCGTGTAACCCACAGTATAATCCACGTAACTGACGGGGGAATACATGGGGATACCACATGGCCGATGTAGACCCCATGTGAAGACGGGAGTTATGTCGACCATACACCGCCATCCATTACTAGGAGGCTAACTCGAGGTTGTCGGAATACAGACCTTTGCCATGATCGTGGAACTGAGCAGAGCACCTTCAGCAGAACACCAGCAGCGCTACCATGAATAGCAACGGACAATAGTATTCAATATTGTTCTCTTCAACAACTACTGTAGATATTGTTCTCTTCAACAACTAGATAACTTTTCAATATAATGATAGATATCGCCATTTTTCAATTTAATTTACAAATGTATTTAATATTGCCATTTTCAATATATAACTTATAAACCATATTTTTCTATGTTGTATAACAGATATTACCCCTATATATTTTATTTATTGTAATAAGAATGATCTTTATTTGTGACATTTAACAATAACACTTAAACTTTTAAAGTACAATTAATTAAATGTACTGTATCAAATTCTTAATAATGATATGGATAACTCACAATACAATGATATTCCTTTATGGCCATAACCATTGAACTTCAAATCTTCAAACTAAAATGACATCCAATAATTTTGCTACACAAATTATATCTATGAAAAGATAGTAATATTCTCATATTATATGTACATGTAGTCAAATAGTTGGATCAGATGTATAAGCCCAGTTTTAGTCTAGCTATCATATACTTCTATGAATAGACAGTCACCAGTCTCAGGTCAGACCACAGACTACATATTAAGCCCCACATGTACCACAGTATCCCCCATATGTCAGTGTCTATGTATAACGAATAATCCCAAACACCAAACCCCGCATATGAACACTGAAAAATCCTCGTTAATTATAGACCACTCTAGGAATAATCACAAACTACACTTATTTCGAAGCATAAATTCATTAAGTAATTAATCAAACGCTTATACTCTCGTAAAACAAGATAAGAACATGTACGAGTCTTCGAAAGTGCTCCGTGGCTTTTACTGCAAGCTACTTTCCCCATTAACCTTCGCTATCCTGATTACCGTGGCTAGTAGTTGGGAAGAGATGCAGGTTAGGAGGACAGGGTTAAGCGGACTGGAAGATAGAGAGAGCGGGCTCATGCTTGAGTGCCAGTACTTAGCGTACTGTCAATACAAACTCCGTTCAAATAGATATAAACCAGCACTAACAAATCCGGGGAGAAAAGGTCAGGCATCCCTGTGATTGGCTATAATAGTTTTTAAACCGTTTTCCTCACAACATTAAAGCAGCTTTCCTCGTGACTTCATTAAAAGGCATATATATTTTGTTGGTACTGTAAAATTAGGTTTTATATAAGACTTGTAAACATCATAGCTATGATAGGTATGATAGTGGGGAAGGTGAGTGGGAATTGGGGTTTAACACTGTTCCAGTGATCCGACGGAAAATGTTATATAATGGTTTAGCAAACCGTGAAAACTAGGTGTTCCGGAAAAATCCACAATTGACCTGGTAATGAATCGAGGCTGATGACTATACACCATGCAAACGAATCTGATACTTTTCCAGAACGGTTCCTTACAAAATTACCAAGCACTCAATTTGAATTATGAACGCACGTTTTGGTATTTCCAATCTCAAAATGGTACGAAAAGCTCCATCCAATCCTTGCCAAATTATTATCAATATAGAACATCACATTTATTGAGTCTGGAATTCCTTTATCAAAATCCGAATCGAGTGTTTACAAACCGTGGTGTATATTACCAATAATACGCATGTTCCCGAGAACATTTCATCTCACGTCTGGAAATATTCGAGGAAGTCGTCAATCGGTAACGATTTTCCCAGGGAGAAACTAATATTGTCCCGTCAATGGATGTGAATTAGTTTGCTGGTATTGTCAAGTGGACATGTTTGGGTGTAATAGCGTGTGGATAACCGGCCATCAGCATAATCCATGGCAACACATGGTTCAGCCGTTTCTGCACGTTACCATGCAAATGTCCCAGCTTGAACTGCAGTGTGACATGGCACTGACACTGTGTCGACAAATTTGATATAAATATCATTTTGGCTCTGGGCGATGTTGCATTTATTCAATAATCTGAGATCTCTTTACGCACATACATATATATATATATATGGAACTAATTACAAAACCTTTTATTTTTTCTTAGCAAATTTTATCAAATAAATATTTAGAAAAACCTAAAGAAAAGTGACATTCAAACATTATATTATTTTTAATTATTTTTTAATTATTTTTTAAGAAACCTGGCCCCGAGGTTAATAAACACCTTTTCATGCTCATCTCAATTTTGCATTGGGATTTGAGTATAAAAACTGCATTGAGGATGAACTTTTGAAATAGAACTAAAAAAACCGTGTCATAACCTCTGGGCTTTTAGATGTGGTCGTCATTAGCAACAAGTCACATATTGGAATAATACCAGACGTTCTCTCAGATGGATTCCGTGAAGAATCAACAATGCTAAAATTTCATGGATCCAAGTTTTTTCTTTTTTCATTTCTTTCACGAAGTCTCCTGTATTCTCTCGCGGGGCTAGATTCAGCGAATCAAAGAACAGTCCTTCGTACAAACTCAAAGAGCAATCGTCTTCAAAGGCATTAGTACCGGCATTCCAAATGACAAAAGTAATCGCGCCATGCGGAAATGCCGCATTGAATCCAGAAAGATTTCTTTGCTCGTAACAGAATAATTAATGTGCAAGTTTTTTTTCATAAGAAAAAAACCCCAACATGAATAATTTAATTTCTCGGAATGTCAAAATGCTGTTGACATCAAAGGTGACATCAAACAGTGCTATCATTGAACTTAACCTCCATGTTTTTATACGCCATTGTTACCATAATTAGTACCACCCCCTTCTTACTCCCCTTCTCCCAAACCCTGACACACCTCCCAAACCACAAAGCCCCCAAATACCCTTCTATAATAGCCTAGGGTTATGCCAGTGGCACTAGTGGCATTTTTATTAGCATAGAAGATCCTTAACTTATAAATAAAGAAGACACTCTTTGTATTCCTTTGCATAGTAAAGTAACACATTTCCTAAATATGCTCCCCATTAAGTCAGATTATCTTACAACGCCCCTACAGTGGTTTTGATAAAAGCCACAACCAATACAATCCAGACGTATTCACAAGAGAACAATTTTTTGAAATTTTATGGGCCAGTTTATATCCATTTGGTGAAGTGTCGCCTGTCATTTCTTATCAACATCATAGCTCAGGTATAACAATAAAGTGTCTCTAGGGTGTGTTCTAGACATGGATACAAAACACACCAGCCCTTTATAACTAAAACATGATGTATATCAGTTAAAACCCTGATCCATTTAAATAAAACAGATGTGAGAAAATATAATAATATTTCATAACATTTAAATACAAGAACCTCCATGTCGTAATTAATTATGCAAGTCAATAGGATGTATTAAAACGGCACGAGACAGAAGTCGGTTCGATTCACAAACAAATATCGTGAGAATTAAAACAGATCCCTTTCATGATCTGTCATTAAGCCAGATGGACGTCGGAAATGATAACCCTTAAAATCGGACATTAGCATGAAAAGAAAGGGGGCCAGAGAAGTGCCCTGGGGTACACCTTACAAAACACTAGTGACCAAATGGCCGATTGATGGACAATGGACAATGCCAGCCAATGACCAGTGTCTAAGCTGTGTCACCTGTTTTAGGGAACTTCTGATGGGCAGTTGCAGACCTCAAAGGACATAAAGCAATCTTGTTTTGTTCCCGACTGGGACCATATGCTGGGTTAAACAATCGGATAGCCGGGAATATCACCTCCCCTTGGGCAAAATGCTGACATTTTCAAAGAAATTAACGCCAAATTGTTTGCACCTTATTATTATTTTTTTTCTTTGATTCTTCGCCATTCAAAGGTCATGGATCAGAAATAGGATTGTAATCGTGGTTAGGTTTATTACACTGAAATGTCATGATTATTACACCCTCATAACACCAAAAACCTAATTAAGCCATCATCCATCACTCGTCAAGTAACAAATTATGAACAATATCTACCACTAAAATATGAAAATTATTAATATTACCAACGAAGACCATTGTTATAAACTAGTTGTCAGGAAACATTAAGCCCATTGTCTAAATCAGTTGTCAGGAAACATGCATCTGGACAATGGACCAACCAGGAGACAGCTACTTCAATATCCTATTGTCCATTCTTCGTCTTGAGATTCTGCCACGTGTTGACGTCTGCTCGTATTTACCTGGGCCTTGCCGGGTCAAGGGGAGGTAATCCCTATTGATTCGGGCCCGATGCCATTTCTTTCAAAGAAGATTAATAAACGTTCCTTGGTCATTTGACTTCATTTTAGTGAACAATCCTCCATTCCGAAATTGCGTGCATTCTCTAAACACCTCAGATTGATGGCTCATCTCGACCTTGAAGATCAGTTGGTCGTGGACAGCGGCAATTGAAACCCGCATTACGTTGTGTGCCTTTCACACCTTCAAAACTATTGTTCTCGTAAACTTTGACCTTCATGTTTACCTAATGCTAATGCAGCAATGTTTCACTTTGAAAGGGTGGCCATCCATCTTCTGTGTCTAAAGAGTCGGTGACTGGTGGCTGACTTCCGACAGGGTGCTACCTTTAACACCGGCAAGATTGACGAGACAAAACATAGATCTATATAAGGATCAGGGGCCCCATTAGGGATCTGCAGGCAATAGGCTTGTCAATGGCAACAGTGGCTGGTCCCTGTTAGTGGTCTGGAAGGAACAGTCAATGGTCGGTTCTCAATAGGCGGCCATGCAAAGTACTAACAATGACCAACCCATTATGGATTAATATGCATTTATCGCAATATCACTTGACTAAAAATAAAAACCAGTTAAATAGGGCAAGTTTTGTTGCCTTCAGTAGAAATAAGGTTAAAAGAAAAGAGTTGGTAATGAGATATGATAAAGTTTAAACCAATCACAAATCACCAAAATATTTTATATTTGTAAATATATTATTTTAATCATACATAGACTCAATTTCAATAACCAAAACCTATCTTCAGGAATATTAAAAAATGGTGTGAACATTAAAGAACGCATTCCGTCCAAAAATCGATGAAGCATTGAATATCATAAAGTTATTAAATAGCCTGAAGCTTTTGAACAGGGGATCATATCTTGCTTAATTGCATACCGAAAACTAAATATCATTCTCAGTTTCGGCAAAAAGGCTCACGAATTAATTCCACCCCTGGATCGACCTCCCAACTGCTCCTCGCTTCCTAATCAGCCAATCACTAAGCAGATATCACGTAGCATCTCTAACAATCAGCTGCGATGACTCAAAAAACGCCACCACATCCCAGCCCAGCCAAATTTGCCACTGGCCACCGATCGCTGACAGAATTAATATATCTCGCAGCGATAGAAGCTGCCATATTGCCTTGATAATAATTCTGTGACAACTAATTTTGATTCCAGAAAAGAAAAAAGAAAAAAAGGGGGAAAAAAGACAGGCGGCTACATAACATCCCTGCCTGACACCTAATTCTGATTTCAGAAGCATCCTCATCTTGATGAAGTGACAGTCATTCCTGGTGCAACACAGAAGTTATACTGATGCCCTGACAACTAATTTTCATTCCATGAATGTAAAACGAGACTGGCACTGAACACCGATAAAATAACACGAGAAATATCCAGCTGAGAAATCCCATCGTAGAACAAATTGAAGATAGCGAAAAGCATTAATTGATTTAAAATACATTACTTCTCTCCAGGTACTCTCTGTAGGTATGAAACGCTATAGGTATACATTACAAGGTGGTATGTCGTGCGAGGTAATTGTCGGCTTTGGCGACTTTCATTGTAGCGCATTCTTTCACTGCTTATCTCAGCCACCCTGATTGTTCAGTTCAGCGCTAAAGCTCATAATTACAGAATATGAAACACTCTAACAAAAGACGGCTACCGTTTCTCTTGGTCATGGGAATATGACCACCAGGAGCGGCCAGAAATGATAATTACTAGATCAAGATTTTAGTCCTTGCACTGAATGTGAACTGTTACCCTGTCAAAACTCGTGACGAGTTTGGTCAAACGGACAAATTCATATTTGCTGATTATCAGTTGTCAGGAAAATGTCATACAAGATGCATTGTCATTGGTTTTAATCTAATTGCTGTAGTGCGGTCTGTAATTATTGTAAAATCAAAAGACTGGTATGAAAATGTGAAGGGTGAAGTCGAGATAGTTTGACAGACGACAAGATTAAAGAAAGTCTTGTCATTTGGTGGTCGGGATTTGTTTTCTTCACACTCGGCTAAACGTCTGTGTGTCGCTTTAAACAATGCCTCAGGACATACTATTTAGCTTCCGACTGATTATTACAGGCTGAATCAGACCTTCGCGGTGATCACCATTGATTCCTTGCAATCTCATATTGAGTTCCTGTGAAAACAAAACCTAGGAGGTGTCACACACAGCGAATTCAGCTTCTAGGAAAGTAGCGTTTGATTCACGTGACACGGTTAATCCCACGTCTGCAACTTTCGACAGCGTAACTCGCTGAGCCTGCCTCATCCAGTAGTTCATTAGGGGCAGTTCACTGTAGCATCAAGTACCCAAGGCAATTGAAGAGTCTGCCAGCCGAGAATTGAAGGCCATTTCGCCCGAGCGGTTTCTAATTTCGGGATCGTACAAAGCCCACCTGTTTCGTGCGGGTTCAACCCGATGGTTTCTGCCCAGTCCAGAGGGTCATCAGAAAACAATAGCCAGCTGAACTCTGTATATTCAAGTATTTCAAACCTCCCAGCAGGGAACACTACCGAAACAAAAAGTATTCCAGCCGCAATAAGAGCCGAACATGCAAACTGGTCTCCCATCTGCTACGGTGGCCTCATGTTTGAATAATATTCCCAAGTCGAATTTGCTTCAATTTGACTTCGAGGTATCTTTAATAACAGCTCCTGGGGAGCTCGAATAAAAAAGCCGCTGCATAGCCAAACGCCCCCTGGTGGCAGACCCAGGAACTTCAACCTAGGTGCGGATAATACGACCTCAAACAATACTGAGTATTCAATTCGACTACGCGAACAATATGGGTCCGACTGAGCTATTTTATTCAAGAAGTTGGAGCATGTAATTTACAATAATGTCCCGCAGTAGGACATGGCCAATAGTCTTGTCATATTTTTACGACGGCCATCGCGGAGGAATGGGATTAGGGCACGGGAGTTGTGACAGGTTTCCGTTAATAGATCGTAAAATAACAAACGTGACGATTCAACAGAACGAAAATTGCATTGTGCTTACATGAATCGATACTGAACACTCAAGACGAGATATTTTGATAAAAAAAATCCATAAAAGTTATGACTTTTTTATATCACAATCTGTCCTAGGTAAGCAATGATAGACATGAGAAATAGAGTTTGTTCGTGACTTGATCTTCCATCTATTGAAATGCTTTTGAAATACTACTTTCCTTACAATATTTCAAATGAATGCTGATACACTGAGTGGTTTCACAAGAACAAGTGAGAAAGAAAAGGGGCAGAAAGAGAGAGAGAGAGAGAGAGAGAGAGAGAGAGAGAGAGAGAGAGAGAGAGAGAGAGAGAGAGAGAGAGAGAG
>JAVCKZ010110004.1:0-10363 GCA_034780755.1 Lepetodrilus elevatus | reverse complement strand
GTACTGGAAGAAGAATGGGACAAGTCGAGTTCTGAAATTTGGTAGAAAGCTTCCCCACTCAAGATTTGCTGGCCCTACATTTAATTTTTTGTGATAATGTAATTTGTAAAATATATGAATGTGCAATATATTAACCTCTATTCTCAGATGTCATGTTGAAATATTCCATTATTCAATAAATTAAATGTACATATTATTTTGTTTTGTGTGCATCTGTAAGCAGTGCAGCTTGAACGCACCCCTGGATACTTGCTAAATGAAACTCGATTTGAAACGGACAACAAATTCTGGGAGCGACTTCCCTTTTTGGACTACGCACTATAAGCTGCAGATACTCTTCAAGAAATTTCAGTTGCATTGGACAAAGATTACCGGTATAAGGGACTGGATAACGGACTTCTACTCATTTTCATCCGACGATGTAGCGGTACATATTTCTCGCCTTGAGTTTTCTGCTCTTTCGGTAGAGGGTTCACCGGCATCAACGTTCACGGAAGTTACCTTTCCGACACGATATTGATAGTATGGCAATGCAGTTATCATCCTTGGTCGTGTCAACACACAAGCTTATACCAGCCTTGTCAGTACTAACTTCTCCAGTAAAATGTACGATAGATTTGTTTTAATGTAAACAAGTAATGTAAGTTCATTTGGAAGTGCAACAACCGATTGTCTGCATCATGAGTAAAGAATGTAGTTTCCAATTTCTCTGAGAACTTCTGAATGTGACAGTCATCAGTATAGTACACTGTTCACTGTTGTTGATGTGAGTGAATCATTTTCCTGCTCAAATTGAGTAGGAAGACATTTCTGGAGTTAAAAAAGCCATAATATACTCAACCAATAAAGCTTAGCAAATGTTTAATAGTGTTCACATGGAAATCTTATTACTGAAATATATGTATTTGTACATAATACAGTTACCACAAAGATACTGTCATATCAGAAATTTATAGCGAAATCACATTAACTACGTATGTTGGTTTGAACTTCAAATGGATTTTTGGTGAATTCAGCAAATTTTGAGTGCAATCAGGGTAAGTTGAAAGTTGATATCAAATCTTTTCAAAACTACTGTGAAATATAATTTTCTGATATATGACAGTGTGGAATGCCTCAACATTTTCAAAATTAAATCATATGGAGGTTTCTGTTAAGAAGAAATATTCATGATAATGCTAACAACTGAAATGTTCATTACAGTACAATATCACGTCGTATGGGACGTCAGCAACAAATTTGACAAGTTTAAAGACTGACCACATTTGGTTAGGCCACGTGCCACTACTTTGTGAGAGGATCGTGAATTAGAGACGTCATTAACCTCCTCACTGCTGCGGGCATATCTATATGTCCAAAACACATGCACAATGGAACAATTCAGCAGGGAGAAGGTTAAGATGTAATTGATTTCAGAATGTAGGCCATTTGGCTAGAGATTTGCAGCAGGGCACATATACGAGAATCAATCCACAAACTGTCAGAAATTGGTTGCATACAGTCCAGTTCCATGCTCAGAGAGCAGTAGTCAGTGTGCCTTTAACGCGACGTCATATGGCCATACATGTAAGATAGAGCCAAATCCACCAGCAATGGTGACTAGCATTAATGGGACCAAACATTATTCGATTTAACGTTACATTTTCCGACCAAATGCTCAGTTTGGCGTAGACGTCATATACAGTGTGCTCTCAAACTTCCACTCATTCAAAAATGGAACAAAATCAGTATAGCAGAGATTAACAGGTTTACAAGGCATATGATACGACGTTGTACAACAGTCATTTGTGACAATGGATTCCACACAAAGTTATTGACTCTTCTGAGAAAAATGTTTCCACCCCGGCACCACAAAATGTTATTCCAGATGTGTTGGATTCAAAGCACAGTATATTTGACATGACCATGTGGTAGAAAAAAAATTAATTCTGTGTAAAGTAGTATGCTTATATAAATCGTATGTATACACAGGTTTTAATGACGTTCGTATTTCATCAAATTTGCTAAACTTGTAAAAAAGGTAAAAAAGACGTAATATATGTATAAGTGACGGGGCCTGAACGGGTCCATCATTTGGTACTCGGATACCCGCGCGGTTGGACCAGACTGTCAAGTACCCAACCATCTGTGGATCGGACTTGTGGATCGTTTATTTTTAAATGATGTACAATGGCAGAAAACAACCAAATCTAATCATACTGCATACTGTACTTATTTGATACCGTACTGATGAAGAGTTGTATAAGACGAGCAATATTCAGGTGATTATGATAACATTTTTAAAGTTAATAAATATTATTATTTAGGTACATCAAAAGCTATGTGTAATAGTTTAAAGACATACTATCACAGATTAGGTTGTCATTTTGGACCAAATTGGAGTTACATTCCGCTCTGTACTTTGATGTTTGAATCTTAATTTTGAACAACCAGCACCGACTTATTTCATATTTCATTTGGTATGTGAAGCGTATCATAAAATTTCAACATGTATGTATCACTAATAATATATGCTTTTATGTATTTTAAATATATATATATATATTAAATTCACATTCCACGCTATACGTTGATGTTTGAATATTAAAATACATGAAGTTACATTCTTTGCTGTTCCTCAAGTCCTAATTTGGACTCGAGTCTTTGATAAACCCGACTCGGCCCCGGGAACCCAGGGACTCATTCAGGCCCTATTAAGTGAACATACTTTGCATTTATAGATTATCTCCAATTTGATCAAAGACAACCACTAAATCTGTGATATTGTGCCTTTAAAACTGCTTGGAGCTGCGATTTATACACTACACTACCCACCCCATCCCAAAAATTAAAAAATCACAACAAAACCCACCCACCACCCCAAAACCCCACCCTTACACACACACACACACATACACACGCTCGCACCATACATACACACAGAGAGATATATACATAATAAAACATCAAGAACAGATCCCATGTTGATAAGTGTGACAGAAATATGAATAATAATAAGTCATGTTGATTCAAATCAAAAGTCCGTACTGCAGCCTCGCGACATGACACTCTTGTCCTGACTGTTGAGTCCCACAATCTTGATGTCATCACTTGCATATGATGGCTGTATGTTAATTGTCATCGCAGGAGCCACCCCATATTTACCTGCAACACATTGTTAAAGTTAGATAATGAGTACGGTCATATGTTATCATGTTTATGCCATCAATAATCAATCAATTGTGGTATAATTCTGCCACATTACAAAAAGGTTTATCAAATAATATAGGAGTGAAATATAGGAGTAAACAATACTAAATACTAAACAAGAAAATACTAAACAAGCTTTTGCATGATAGCATTTTTATGAAACGAGTTTGTTTTTTTGTGGTTTGACAATATCTGGCTTCAAGACTTAATATTCTTTTCTAAAATAATTCTGAAAAATAGAACAAGAATGTGTTGCCCTTGCAAAGTTCAATTTATTCAATTTAGAATTTTCAGATACATATATATCGACTGTGTAGTGGGTCAATTAAAAATAGTATGCTCATAATGAGTTTCAAATCACATTTATTTGCACTAAAAACATCATTCCAAATAATAATGGCAATAGAAGCACTGAAATATAAATGAAAAAGCAAAAACAAGAAAGATTTTGAAAAAGTTGATTTTTTAAAGAGAAATAATGTTTACACCAATGGCAATGCGTACAAAATGTAAATATGTGTTCGTACATGCTTTATTTAATTTTTATGGTTGAAATTCAACATTATCTTATTTTAAAATAAATCCTGAAAAATAAAACAAGAGTTATTACCCTTCCAAAGTTCAATTAATTTTATTAAAAATCGATTGTGTAGTGGGTCAATTCATAATAGGAATGTCAAAAGGGACACTGAAAGGCAAAGATTGGTGGGAAAGAATGTTATTACCCTTGTAATGTTCAGGTATACATATCGATTGTGTAGTGGGTCAATTAGGAATGTCAAACAGAATGGAAAGGCAAAGATTGGTGGGGGGAAATGTTTACAAAGAGTAAAAACATATCTTTAGAAAAATAAGTTTTAAGACAACAGCAACATGGAAACATGTTGCTTGCTTTATTATTTCATGTTTTTAGTAGAGATTTTTGCAATGAATGTCATCTTCCAAGATGTGGTATGATATTTTAAAACAATTCTTAAAAATAAAACATAAATTAGTACCCTGGATCGTTTAATTTACGCATTACACATGTAGTATACCGACTGTGGAGTGGGTCAACTCAAAATATAAAATGTTCTATCACATTTCTATTCAATAGACAAATAATTCCAAATAGTAATGTCAATGGAAGCAATGCAAAGTAAAGGTTGGAAATGTAAAAATATGTTTTAGAAAAATAACTTTCAAGAAATTAGTTTAATTGTCAAAGTATATATTCATACTTGCTTTCAAAGGCATACTATCACAGATGGTTGACCTATATAGTGGTCTAGCATGGTTTTACCTGAAAATAAACACATTTGTTTTGACTACACAAGTACCTTATACAACCAAATTACTTACGGTATTCCACATGTCTCACTAGTTATCAATATTTTAATATTTATATTTCTATTTATTGCATTATCTCGACGTTCCCTTATTTGTGCCAGTGGTGATGAAAGGTCTCACTATTTATCAATATTTTAATATTTATATTACTATTTATTACATTATCTGGACGTTCCCTTATTTGTGCCAGTGGTCATGAAAGGTTACTTTGACGGTGTTCAATGCTTAGAATTATCTCCCTTAGTCAGGAAAGCAGAGGAAATTATTTTATTCAGGTGATGCAATGGAATTTTACCTCTCCTGCAGCAGTAAAAAGATATTTGGCAGTACAAAAGTGATAAATATTTATGCTAAGAGCATGTACTTTGCACTGTTAACTCCAATACTAGTATTACTACAGTCCAAAACGACAACTTGATCTGTGATATTATGCCTTTCAACTTTTATGATTAAGGAGGCTGGCCCTAGTTTCGCCCAAAGTTTCTAGAACAAAGAAATTCCTGAAATGTTAGTATGCTGTTCGTTATTCAAATACGAATCCAATGATATAAAAAATATCATGGGGTCACCACGCACATATGAAGCCAGTCTCATTAAAATAAGATCTGAAACTAACGCTCTAACAGATATATGATACTCGCTTGTTTACGGTCTCAGGAAATCGCCATAAGAGTGGCGTCAATTTTAACTCTTTGACCGCAGCCAATCATAGCCTCGTCTAGATAAACGCTCGGGGTCGTTTACAAACTTTCAGAACCTTTTAATATGTAAACCGGCCACTCATTGGCTAATACTGCCACGTGACCTGAATGCAAGATCATCGCGGTGAGGTCAAAGGGCAATCTGATACGAGGTAAATGTAGACTAATGCTGATTCCATCAGATCTCAGAGATTGAGATTGATATGAAGGTATAGTCCAAGAGCTCACAGGGTTTTAATCATGCTTCATTTTCAAAAAGGTTGGTTGGTATTGTTGGAAAGGTCTGTATTTCTTACACAAATCTGATGGTGCATTACTTCAAAATCGATCCTCGAAGTTGGGTACCCTCAGTAATGACATATGGAGTAAATGTGCTTTTTCTTAACGTTAATTAACATTTGTTCACTCACTTAGTCACTAGAGTATATGGACACACCACGAATTATGATATACCAAATGAAAGGTACATACCCTAAAGAAATACTATACCAAAGTTTAGACACAATTGTTTCTCTCACAGCAACGCATTTCATGAAAGGTTTCAAAATGGTACACGGTTGTATTCTATAGAGTGTCACCTACTTTGAGTTGTGCTACTTTGAATATGGCAGGGGTTAATTGTGGAATCATTTTTCAGTACTATCGTCGCCGAGTTCACGAAATATGAGTACCGTACCATTGCAGTACACATCACTAAAATCGCCTAAAAATGCAATTTTTAACCTGATTTTGGAAAAATAAAAAATAAAAAATTATAAATATCAAATGTGTATGAAACCAAGTAACATTTCATTAATCCAGGGGAGGCAAGTCTTTTTTACATTTTCGGTTTGATTGTTTTACATATACGGTTAAGAATGCCTTTTACATGCTCTATCCTAAATAAGCTACAGGTTTTTTGTAGATACGCATGCTCAGACATTGTGGTATGGGCACAGTCATATTACTAACCATTAATTGCTGGAAGTTTGCTGTTAATGGAGCCATCTGGTCCCTGGTAGCTAATCATGTCGTGTTTAGCCACTGGTCCAGTAGTAGCCACCCCTGGATTGATTTTCACTATATGGTCAGTGTTTGTGTTGGTGCCTGCGCTGTTCATCTGAAACAGAGGTATTGTAAGCATGTTGTATAAACATTATAATGACGCCGCTGCATGAGCAATGAGAACATTTATTTTTAATTTTTTTTTTTTTTCCCCAAGTGTCCACGTGTCCAAGTGTCATAAATCACAAAGCAGAAGCCAATTGATTCACAAATACTAAAATATATATAAAATCTCCCGTGATGGCATTAAATAATTTTAAGGCGAGGCATTTTACTTTTTTAATACATTGATCTGAGACCCCATCTAATTTTTCTGCAATACAGTACTACCCGGTATTAAAACTAAAATTTTAAACATCATCATCATTATTTGTGTTTTGTATCAATAGATTCATCTTTCAGATAACATTTAGTTTCCTATCAAACTTGGTAATGGCCATGAGGAAAATCACTGTATATTACTAGTAGAACACTTAATATTAAATAAGGTCCATTTAGCAGAGAATTGTAATGTCGAATCACGCAGATTTCCATTCTGTATGTAGTGTACACAATATACTGGCTGAAAATGCATGTGGACAAAAAAGTATGGACAAAAAAGTATACAGTTTCTGATGGTGAAGATAGAGGTTTCACAATCGTGTACTCAAATGAAAATATTAAAATACCTTTTGTTGCGTGACGTTTGTAGATCCATAATATTCATGCCGCACATTAACTGAGTTCCGTTCCTTCTCGGGCAGCTCCCTGTCTCCAATGTGATTCTCGGAACTGTCTGGCACAACGTAGCCGCGTCGGTCCAACATGCTGACAAGAGACAGAGGTAGTACTATTACAATCAACTAGTGATACACTGAGTAGAAAGATCATCGAAAATCACATGTCATTAAATCGAAGGACAAAATTATCAACTCATGAATATCTAAAATTTTACATCATTAGTTATCTTGCCTCTGCATCAAACTGTCTGATCTGATTGGTTCATGTGAACTTAATAATTATGTTACGTGTATATCCTCCTTGAGCAATTGAGAGATACATTTCTTAGTGGGAGGAGAAAAACCCTTATGCATCTCCACATGACCATGCAACAATATGTGTCGCACACATTTTTAGTTTTATCTGTTCAGCTTGTATCTGTACATTTGGTGAGATATGATATTACAAGTATTATCAGTATCTTAGTTCTAAGGCTTACCTAGGCGGGATTGGTCCACATAAAACTGTCATACAGTTCTTAAATATTGAGCCTTTGCTGTACGGGTTAAAGTTTTCCTGGCCCCTCTTAGATGTAAACGAGCCTTTTATCTGAAAACATAAGTTGTCTGATGTTATTCTGAAATTTCAACATGTCCAATTATCATACTGACACAACAATGAACAATCATTATGATATAATCACACAACCATGAACAATCATTATGATATAATCACACAATCATGACCAATAATCATCATATTATTTGTTTCTGGAAAAACACAAAATCCTATCAGTCAAAATGATAACATGTTTGCTCAATATGCCACGATTTGTAGTACAGACTTTTGATTTGAATAAATAAAAGTCCATAATTATTTAGGCTAATCCTCTCAAATTGGAAATAATCGAGTGTTTTGTAACAATAAATATTATGTGCAAAATGGAACAAATTAAAAAAATTGAATTAAGATCATAGAATTCCACTTTCTCGGATACAAAATATGCTTTAATATTTTTTTTCTCACAATTTGAGTTAATTTGCCCAGACTAATTTGCCACATGCACCACATTGTTCATCACTTAAACAGCTACAGCTATGGACAGCTACGAGCACAACAAAACATTTTGTTACACCAACTTACGTCCTCATTCGTGGTTTGTTCAGAAGTGGTCAAGTATGTGTGAAATCCAGCCAGACCAATTATTGACCAGACAGAGAAGAAACAAATTATAGCTTCCACAATAGTGGTAGTGGTCAAGGAAATTACAATATTCTTGTAATAAGGAAATATGTCATCATTCACATACAGACTTATAGAGCAGACAGTTCATGCGACTTCGGGCAAAATCATTCAACATAACCTTTTTCACAAACTTATTTTTATAAAATACAATAAAGAATGTCTGTACATTTGCTGAACTAGTAACACATAATTTTTCATTCAGTTATTAAAAACAAGCTCATTATAAATTTTACCATAAACGTCTATACCGTATTACTAGTCTAACAAGCAACGGAAGATAATTTGGGCACCTTCGAGATGTGGAATACAACATACAAACAATTGAGAAATTTATTGTAACTATCAGTGTAAAGGATATCTTGCAGGCGAATCCTTCATCGCAGTGAGGAAGTTATCATTCTGGGCACCTGAAACATAATCCATAAATTATTCAATAGAAATACAAAACCATATCTCAATATTACATTTACAAAAATCAATACAATTATAGAAAACTATTCTAGTTGTAATTCTACAGTCATTTATTTATATTTATATCAATGCTAGGTTTTCATGCCAAGAATTTTCGACAAATCAAAATGCACATTATTATGAACCAGAAAAAAAAAGTAATTCAGGTACATGTACTTTTATAATTTTAATAAATGTAATTAATGTATGAGTAGATGTGTGAATGTGGATGTGGCTAAAGAGATGATTGACTGATATACTTACGTAGTATGAGATGGGTGAGAACACAGGCAAAGATGTAAATACACAGAATGGACAGGGACAGTATGAAGAGGTAAAAATAGCGGTAGTTCCGCCTTCCAACACAGTTCCCTACCCATGGACAGTGGTGATCAAAGCGTTCTGGAAAAAAATGCAATGAACATATATGTAAATGAGTCATACAACACACAATAAAGCTGATATATGTGCGACTAAATACAAAATAACTTTGGTGTCCTTAACCATTGTGTTAACCTATTATTATTTCACTTCACACTTTTGCGGAGGGATGTCGTTGTGTCGTGTAACAGCGGTTTACATATGCAGCTTATATATCATCTATAGCACTGCCTAATGTAAATTGACATACCAGGTACACATCGAACATGAGCCAGTACTTACCAACACAATTATCACAAAGGCTGCAATGGGAAGCCCGAGGAGGACGAAATATTTTACACGTAAAGCAGTACTTGAGCTTGATGACCTGGCCCTTGACAACAACTTCCCGTGTCCGAGGAGGGGGTCGATAGGTTCCTGGGGAATTAGCAATCGGCACTTCTGCAAATAGAATTGTTATTAAAGTGATTGTGAGCCAAGTTTTATGCTTCTACCAAAAAGTGCACGAAAAAAAACTATATCTGCCTCACTATTTACAGTTGGATGTGAAAATGTCGCACAATTGACCAAATCCAAATCTTTCTGTACAATGCCAGATGCCATGAACAGTCAAAAAGAAAATAGTATACATTATCACGTAGTCATTGTAAAACACCAATAAACACCTACCCATTTGCTTTTCTAATTCAGCAGCTTCATCTGGCGTAGCTCTGGGAATTACGCCCGGATCACTGAAGCTAGTTCGGAATAATGTTGCCATCACAAATATGAATAATGCTCCTCCTATCGCAGGAATGGCTGGCGTCACCTTTTGAGCCAGATAAACACAGCTGAAATATAAACAACATTTGTTATGTAGCAGTCAATGACTATTTTTTTTATGAAACCACCAAACTTGGGTGGGATATATTCTCAGAACACAAATGTTGAACCAGACTTGCAGTCTATTCTCCATAGTCAATGAGCCAGACAACTTTTGACTACCAAAAGAGAGGACAAGTTGTAAATTTAGTTTCTATCGCTGTTGTGTAATTATTCTGAATGCAAATGTTCCTATTCACACATGCACGTTGTGTTAACCATGCAGCCTGCTGTATCGGTGTATAGCAAGATCTCGCTTTCCAAGATGAACATCCCTTTCAGTTTCAGATTACATAAATTGACAATATAGTTCCACACATTTGTACCAATTTCTATCATAAAGCTAGCATTATAGGACTATAAATTTTGAAGCCATGGTATACATGGTCAGAGCTCTAGATAAGCTTTTGTGAATTGGGTACAATACCCACTGCATTCACTCTAATTGGGTATCCAAATAAATA